>MU158755.1:876921-993822 GCA_015888305.1 Antheraea pernyi
ATCAGATCTCAACTTCGGACGTTCGATTGAACAAAAAGCAAGAACAGTTGCAAGGAAACTTGGGATCCTCTTTAAGGTTAAGCGTTATTTCACACCGGAACAGCTTCTCAGCTTGTACCAAGCTCAAGTACGCTCATGTGTGGAATACTGCTGTCACCTATGGGATGGATCAGCCAAATATCAGCTGGCCGCTCTTGACTCCATCGAACGTCGTGCTCGTCGGCTTGTAGGTGATGAAGCGCTGTGGGAGACAAGAATGCTCAATTTAGAGCATCGACGGCAAGTGGCTTATCTCTCAGTATTTTATAAGTTACACTTTGGAGAGTGTGCACAGGAATTACATGATTTAATTCCACCGTCCCCATTCCATCAGAGGACGACCAGATGCCGTGAGGGTTTCCACCCTTATGTAGTTGATATTCCTGAGATTCGTATGAAGCGATTTGCTTCCACATTTATTATACGTACGGCTAAGGTCTGGAATTCACTCCCGGCGTCTGTCTTCCCGTCATCATACAACTTGGGAGTGTTCAAGAGTAGAGTGAACAGGCATTTAGCAGGTAAGCGCGATCCATCGTCAACTTCATCATCACTTACCATTAGGTGAGATCGTGGCTAAGCGCGTAATAGCATTGTGGCAAACCTCTTTCTAAGCCCGTTTGGCTATCACTTACAATTTTTTTTTATAGTAGCACGGCAAAATGACTGCACTGTGCCTGATGATAAGTACAGTACAATCTAAAAACAATGGTGATCACCGAGTGACACACTATTCATCGCCGGTCGGCGCTGTCATGCCGGCCTGCGAAAAGCTGGATATGCACATGCCGATCCCAAAACGCGACCCGCAAAAGCGAATCACTATGACGGGCTTTTTCGCCATATACATTGCGACTCAGTCAGGCTGTAAAGCCCTACCACCCCGCTTTCGCCATTGCCTCATTCGTTATTAAGCAGGATGCACCACTTGCAGGTGAGATTGGCTTGGCTGTCTCAAGTCTTAGATGTTATTTGACACCCCTTACACCCCAATCCTAAAAATCCGTTACTAAGCACCACTATATGTGTTCCAGCAGTTGTGCTTAAGATGCAGTCCCCATCTAGCTTTACTCTACTATAAATCCTATAAACCTATGAAATGTAAACAAAACTAATTGTGTCGTGTTTATTATTACATATATTATGATTGCGATCCAGTCGAATAAAAGTATGATATTCTACTATATATTTATACATTGAAAAGGTTTAAAAAAAGTCTTTATTTTAAAAGGACTGGAATTATAAAAGCATACAAGTATTCTGTAGAACCCAGCACTAGGAAACGATTTTTCTTTGTAACAAAGTACAAATATTTTGCCAAATTATGCCAATGCCAAAATATTATATTTGCTAAATATTCAATATTTAGAACCGTGAGTGAGATAATTAGGGAAAAAGTTATAGTTCATTTTATAAGATGTTATAAACATAATCGATAGTTGCATGATCATTGCATCATCATCATCATCAGACAGAACATTTATTTATTTCAAAGAAATCTACAACTATACGGTCTTTAAAAAGAAAAAAGTATGAACTTAATAGTATAATATAATGTTAGTTTCGCCACTAATTATTTTAATATGTAAATACATTTTTTATTATTATATGGCTAACCCAAACTTTAATAATAATAATAAAAAAACAACATCCAATAGATTCTCACAGATACGAAGATAGATATCTTATATCAGATAGATATCAGAGTCTGCAGATAAGAAGAAAAAAAAACCCAAACTTTTATACATAAAGTAAAATATCAATAATTTAATCAAAAACTAAATTACATAACACGTGAGTGACAAAAATTGGAATATATATTAAAATGAAAATGACATACAATTGCATAAAATACAAAGTATATAACAATTCTGCTACTGTTACTGCTTAATTATATACTTCCAAAATAAATTTCGTGTTCTAATAGTTTTACAATTAATGTATAAAAAATTGTTGATATATCTTTACACATTTTAATTATAAAAACAACCAGTTCCATTAGTTTTCATTAAAAATAATTTTTGTAATTTGCATTCCCATTGGATGGGAAATTGAAATAAAATAAGTCATATCGCACACCTGCCCACGACCCCGAGGTAGCATTAATATTATTTATATGCAGTTAAATCTTACAGCTCCACAGAACATCGGGAACATCGTGGAATTTGCAGAGAAAATGAAAAATTACCGGTCAGGGAACGACGACCGCAAAAACATCCGCATAAGAAACATCTAATGAAAGCTTAGAGCCATTCGCATAAATCTCCCTTACATTTTTAATACCAATATATTCGTCGAGGGGAGTTTCCTACAGGGAAAGAAAGTTGCAGCTAAAAACAGAACTCACTCGCGTTTATATCTTATTTAAATACCACCAGATGTCGTCCCGCTTATAAATGTGAATATTTTTTAATCGGTGCCTTACCAGAGACATAATGGTATCAGCCGATCTGCCGTCAGCTGGTATGTAGATGTACAGGAGTTTATCGTGTTCAGTGGCCACTTTAAAAAGCCCCCTCGTAAAAGTAATCCCGTCGCAGGGGCCGTCATCTCGCCGCGGCCGGTTGATATCTCTTTTGACCCGTATATTTTTTATTTCCTTCGTTACCTAAGTTTTTTCGTATCGTATTGAATCTCGAGGAGTCGTGTAGTCTCATTAAAATAATACAGAGCTACTGGATTATCTTATCCGGTGTATTTCGATCGCAGATTGGGTGCGCGTGCGCTCCGATAACACCACGAGTTATTCAGACAGAGCACGTTCGATACGCTCTCATTTTTTAATTTTGTTTTTCGGCGACATCTTCATTATTTGTATCTTTGTTGTGGCAATAATGAAACAAAACGAATAACGCTGAAAATTGTATCAAATAATAAATTCTTAGTCCCAAAAAATAAGTCCATATTTTCCTGAAATAACATTTTACACATGTATCACAAAATCACTGACGAATAAAGCAGGTCATGTTTTTTTTGTGCTATAACTCGAATGATGTTATACAAAAACAGCTCTTATTGCATGTAATGCAAGAGCGAAATTACAAAGTATTCTATAAATGTGTGTCGGCAATTTTTATGTTCTAAATTTCACACATAATAAAGGGAAGCAATTCTTATGATTATTAGCGCGGAGACTACGGGAATAATCCTCCGCAGTGACATCGTTGTGTGACATAAGCCGGAAAAATCTAATAACAATAAAATAAAATTGCCGCCGGTTTGTAAATTTAAAAAAGGCATAGGGAAGATAATTCGTTTTCCGCGCCATGGTAACCATTACCGTTACTTCGAATTTACCTTATAAGAAGATCGTCAATTCAGTTAATGTGTTTACGTCTGAATAAGAATTTCTTAAAATAGACAATATAAATATATCTAAGTATCATTTTGAATTTTACCTCCATAAGTGTTTAAGTGTGTAAATCATCAATATTCTTCAGTAATATTTCTTTGTGTTATTATCATTAAAATTTCACCTTAACACCGAGGGAATATGCATTTAATTCGTTCATACTAAAACGTCGGAAGACAACTCACAGGGAAATTCTAAATGCTTACTTTTGTTTTCCGTTCTAAAGATTCGTTTCGGTCGCTATGGAAACATGCGCAAGTTTAAATTATTTTACCAGTTTCGAGTCGTAAATTTTAGGTAGACTTTAATTGTTATTTTAATTGCAAACGTAACTTCGTCTTTGCGTTTACGAGGGCTTCAGAAAATATGTCTTAATTCGCTAACCGTATGACTTATGTTTCGTTGAAATTAAAATGGTGTTTCGCTTGTAGCACTCCCACATCGCCGTCACCGTATTGCTGTTATAAATTATCGGCTTTGTCTATCACATTTTATATTCTATTATAATTAGTATTTTATTATTTATTTGTAACGCTCGGTGTGCCAAATTTCTTAGATTTATGCAGCTTATACTTTCTTTCCCCTATTGTAAATAACGAACTCAGTTGATCTTGCAACTCTCAAAAGGTGTCACATTCTGAATTTAAATATTATTGTTGTTTTTACTGAGTGCACGAAATTGAAGAGAAATAGAATTTTCCCGACGCGACCCTTCCGTACTTCGAAATCGTATTTAGCTGCCGACAAAAATACAGAAAATCGAGTTTGCCTTTTTTTAGTTTCAGACGTGCGCGTTTATGAATCGATTATTATTGTCAGCTAATTAATTCCATCCATTATATTATTAAATTTCGTAATCGAAATTGATCCTTTTGTTTATGGGTTTCGATCCTTTCAATCATCTATCGATCATTGAGCTTCGATATAATAATTGTCCATAATTATATATTCCCTTGAGCGGAGCGCATCGTTTTTATTGTTATTTTATTTATAAAGTAATAATTTTTTAGTCGAACAAACTCTCGATCAGGTCTTAAATTTGATTGATCCAACATAAACATCCATTTAATAATCAAGTGTTCCGCTTTAGTATTTTTTTCATTTTCTCATATTTTTTTAGATAATCGATTTTATACGATCGACTTCGTACTTGACTGGCTTGGGGTTTAAATAATTGGTCAATATCTTGACACATAAAAAAATTACATCTAAATTAAATTTCTTAACGATGCACAACAAATTTGATGATTCCATTGTAGGATTTACTTTGAGTAATACCATTAGTAAACGATGTCACACGGACGTAGATTATCACCTATATATTAATAATACGTGAAGCCTAATTATTGTATCCCTTTTTAACGGAATTGCGCGAACGGATGAACGTGAAACTTGGCATAGTTAAAGTTTATATGGAGGAGAAATGCAGAAAGCTATTTATTTTATATAAAAGGCATTAGAAGTACATTAAATTAATTAAAATATGCATTACTCACACTACTGCTTCAATTTTACACAACATATACACACATGTAAATAAAAAAGACATTTTCACATCTGTCAATAAAGGACTTCAAAAAAGGTTGTGAAGGAGGTTGCTATGCTCGACTGTATGTATTATTTTACTCTTACGTTCCAATTACCCTTTTCATTCTACATTCAACAATGATATTATAACGTAATACCCTTTGACAAAAGAACCCTAATAAAATTCAAACTTTAAAAAATCAATGAACTATGGTCGAATGTCGACCTCTGGGCGCCCACTAGTACATGTAAAAAGCCATGATATTTATTTTTTGTTTCCATTATTGTCTTACAATAACGTAGACTTCGCCAAATGTACAAAGACCACCGGGAGCCAACTTTTGTTCAAACGCTTCTACTCGCAAGTCGCGAGATTTTAAGATACAGTGCATACCGACGCTGGCCTTAATGGTCATCCTTCGGTAAAGGTAATTTACGTCTCGTGTGCGAAACCACTTTTAACTAAAAGCCCTCTAAATTATAGTATACAACGGGATTGATTCGATATTAATCTCTCGATCGATGCGCTCTCGGGATGGATGAGGTTTTTTACTTTTAATAAATGTACTCAACTAAAACTTTACATTTAAATTTAAATACCGTAGTCCTGGAAAGGGAAAACAGCATGAGAGAAACAAGAATTTTTCGATTATTAAAAAAAAACAACAGCAGTAGACATATTAATAAACTAGCAATTTACCGCGGTTCTGCGCGCACTTTCTATGCAATCATTATTTTCCACTCTTTCTTTTAAGAATAACTGAGTAGCTGACGTATGTTCATACAAATTTTTGATCCCCTTTATAACTACCTTAAGATGTTGAATATCCAAAAATCCTAAGTACTCTATAAAAAATCTACAGTATAAAAAGGATTCCACGTGTAAATTTTCACCACCCCAGCCCAAGGCAATGTAGGCTGTGCGTTCATATGTAATTCAGTCAGTTATTGTTATTTATATATAGATTTATCAAAATAGATCCTATTATGACGAAATATGTTTATGACAAATTATTGTTAATAACTCCCACAATGACTGCCTACGATGATTCAACAAACGATTCGTTCGGCAGTAATAAACAGCGAACAACGTTTCAATTTACAAGATTTCAATTCTAGATAGCATTTGTGCGATACTCATACCTTTATCCCGAGGCCTTATTATAACCAAGCACAAGTTAACTTGTCTCTGTCTTATCTCGAAGATTTTTATATGTCGATACGGTGCATGAGCAGCAACGTAACTATCTACCTCTACGCTTGTACATTTTATATCAATGTAGATTTAAATCGAGCACTGCATTTCGTTTTGTAGCTGTGAGTAACTTTTAATTGGCTACTTATTCCTTTAATTCGTTTTTTCTCCGTACAACAAACGCGCGATACAGTGACACAAAATCTTACATCACTGCGACAACATTACATATATCACGTCCACACACGTGCACGCATACACGCTTACACATGCAGGTGGAAGGGTTTTATTTTTTCCCCTTATCAAACTGAAATAGTTTAGAATATTATCCGATTCGAAATATATATAAGGGTTGTTGAGGTATGTATGTTTGGTACACATATATGTTTCAACAACTCATATATGTATGAATAGTTAGCTTAGGTTAGCTTACATAGGTCGCGAATTGCATGTATCAGGCAACAGCCAAAGCCGAGGTGTGCCGCGCACCCTTGAGCTAGTTGTCAAAATAAAATCGGCTGAGTGCCTTAAGCGCTTGCCTTAGTAGTCCGGTGAAGCTGTTAAGACCTTGCTTGGGCAATAGAGTAGTCAGTTCGAAAAAAAAATGTGTACTATATACGTAAGAATTTCCAAATAAGATTACTAATACTAGGACCTAGAAAATATCGTCGCAAATATATGAACGTTTCAATTTCCAATAATTAAGCTAACAGTACCTTATTAAATAAGTCCGATATTTATACGCATGAAGATATTCCGAGAAAAAAATCAACCAACCAAATTTTGCTTGGTCAATAGAGTAGTCAGTTCGAAAAAAAAACTCCGTGCAACAAACATATAGTTCTTTTATTGAATTATAGATTAACCATATTTACGTTTGTGTGAAATTTGACCCATGTGAGACTATACATAAGTACCATTACTTATTCAACCGTTATGTTATTTTATCTAGTCCGGTGAAGCTGTAAAGACCTTGCCAGGTCAATAGCATAGTCAGTTCGAAAAAAAAAAAAAGTTATTTTATAATAATTGCCGTCTTAAACCGTTGTCAAGTATTTTGCTATTTTTTATTATCTGACAATTTTTAACAAGATGAGATAAAGTTTAATTGTTCGTATCGTGAATTTAGTGTGAGTAACGTACAGTGTTCTCTCCCTTTCGCACTTATTTAATGTTGGATAATGTTTGCTTGTTAGTACTTTTTTAATAACACCGGACGACCATTGATATTGCCAATAATAATATAGATGCAATAGATAATCAACAGCAAAATAACGATGTCTTCGATAATCTAATAAATAGTTAGCGTAATAATAACCTCTAACTACCGCTACTATTTCTAAATATATTCTATAGTTTGTTATTCTTGCAATTTATTTTGTTATTAAATACACTTATATACATATTCGCTGGAACTTATTTAACATTTTTATTCTATTTGCATAAATATAATACTATTTTTATTTATTAATCCATATACAGACAATAAAATATTAGTTACTATAGACATATAATAGGAAACTATTAGAGAAAGCTAAGTAGGAAAGCGGACCCTGGCACCAGGCTGGGTAAACGCTAGGAAGAAAAAGATATAATAGGAAACTTGTTAAATTGTCTTTATTTATGTCTATAGACATAATTCTGTTTGGAATATAGCTGTAACTTTAGTCCTATAAGTTTAAAAGGAATCATAATTGTTTCTCTAACCGTAATAAAACTATCCACATGTTGCCATATTCGTTAGAAATAAGTATATATGTAGGTACCTCCTTTCTAATCATCTTGAATAATTAAAACGATAACCTAATTACTAACGTTTGCATTGAATAAGATGGTTTTGCAACGGAGTACTTTATTTCTTATCTTTATATATAAGTTTCTTCTGTACGTGTGTATGTCACTGAACTCCTCCTAAACGGCTGGACCGATTTTGATGAAAATTTGTGCGCGTGTTCCAGAGGATCCGAGAATGGTTTAGATTCACAACTGGACCCGGTAGGTGGTGCTGTGGTTGAATTTCTTTTTTTTTTATTGCTAAGCAGGATAACGTCCGCCGTATTATATATTTTTGGAGCAAGTTTATTGATCGTTTCTTAATTTAAATTTTATGAAAATTAAAGGTGTGAAACTAAATTAGGGTTCTGCGGTTGTACGTTTTCACACCAAAACGACTTACTAAATAAATTCCGATCAAATTTTTAAATTTTAGATCTTAGACACTTGGTATTTATCTAAATGAGCCGTCGCAGGACGCCTGAAAAATGTAAAACATTGAAATTATTTTGTACAGGTAATATGTATAAAAGGTTTACGACAGAAAATTAATATGGCATAATGAAAAATAAAGTATTAATCATTTTTTTCAAGAAAGAGATAAACGTATATTTAATAAGAATGTATATTAATTTATTCAAAAATAATTATCATTTAATAAAACAATATTAACATTTTAAGAAATTACGATTTTTATAAGCGTATCCTTTCAAGGATATGTTATTTAGACGTGAGCGTGAAAAAATGGGGAAAGCGATGTGGTGCTTATGTTTTTCCTCTGTACATATCAAAATACTCTTTATTCAATTTAGGCCCTGAGAAGGCACTTATGAACGTCAAAACTACCACCGGTTGGGAAACAACCCAGTCATCGAGAAGAACCGGCAAGAAACTCGATTTGGTTTATGTTTGGATTATCTTTTCATAATAACGAACATATTTTTTATTATTACAACATAATAGACACATAAAGCTACATTCGCTTTTAGTGCATGCACAGAGAGAGGCGTCACTTCCAGACGTCGCAATAACTGTACTGTTCAGATGATAAACAACGCAGAAGCAGTTATTCGTCTAGAAAAGTTTTATCATACTTTGCCAGAATATGTGAATTTCTTGAAAGTGTTCCGTAGAACATTGAATCTTATTTCCAAATTAATTCTCCTGAATGCAATGTAGTAAATGTAGGTGATAACAACGCAAGTTAATCAGCGTGATCCCCTTACGGCCTCCATTAGATAGACGCCGCTTACGTACCTAATTGAATAAGGGATCAAATTAAACTGTGAATGGGCATGACCTCTTTCTATTCAAATTTGACTCCTACATAATGCCTTCGTCCGTACGTATGGCTTGATATTAGACGTTTATCGATAGGTAAAATTAAAAGCTTCATTGGAACCCGAGGGTTTACCTTACCTTACTTTGTATGCTGATTTCACAATAGTTCTTTATCTGCATGCTGAGTGCTTGTAAACACGACCAATTAAAAAAATGACAGTATTTTCTATATACCACCTTAGCGCTTCGTTAAGCAGTCGTTCGAAATGTAGATACGGAATTTAGACGACAATTAAAAAGACTGGTTTATTTTATGACTGTAAATGTTAATAATCTTTTTCAAAATATGGCAGTTATAAAAAAAACAATTAAAAAAATGTATGTGTGTACACTTATGTACACGCATTAGAAGTTATACTTCTTTGGCGTAACAAGTAAAAATCTTTTAAAAAAATCAAAAAGTTTGTAGAAAAAACGACACTAACAATAGAAAAATGGTATTTAATACATTGAAAGTTTTAATACAAAGAAATACAAACAACAAATACAAAGAAACAAAATGTTGACTATAGCTAACTTCAGCGTGTCGGTTAATCGTGACGGTGTGCGCGGGCATCGTAATAATTTACTCTCATAATTTTTCCCTAACGCGCCAAAAGAAGTATAACTTCAATGATACTTACTGTATAATTAATTAGTTACATATTAAAATCGAAATATGTTAGATTAACTTTTGTATACTCTCTCTAAAGGGGTAAAGTAAACTATTATTCATGAATTTGGTAACAATCATTTGAAAATACACACAAATCGGGAATTTCCTCCCCCAATCACTTCCATCAGGTTAAATTTAATTTAAAGTTATGCAAATCTCCCAATTCGACTCCTTCACAATAGTACCGAGATTCCGAATGAGTTAATCCGTGTTTATGCTCCTAATCTACCCCTTGTTCCTTGTTACCAGTTTAGCTGACTGTTAAATTTATATAATGCTTTTTGTGTAGAATGCCCCATTTATCCGACTAAAATGATATTTATGATCATTTTCCACGTGTTTAATAACGTATTGTTACAAGTTATGTAACTTTTCGAAAATTGATAACAATGGGCAATATTTTTGTTAGTTTACAATTAAAAAAAAATAAAAACAAGTTTTAAAGATCAATTATACATTTAATTATCACTACATTTTTTTTTTATATCATACGCGGCAAACGCACAGACGGGGCACTTGATTGTAAATGATCACCGCTGTCCATAGACATTAGCAACACCAGTGGAGTCGCAAGTGCGTTGCCAGACTGTGTTTGGGGGGAGAGAGGAGCGGGGAAAGGGGGAGGGGAAAGAGGAGATGGGTCTCCGACGCTCTCACTGACCGAACGAAACGCAACAATGCAAGCACTGTTACTTCGCGTCGGTTTTCTGTGAGAGGGTGGCACTTCTCCGAGCGAGCCGACCCATTCATGCTGAAACCAGTAGTAGCTTCAGCATGACTTTACCACCTACCCAATATAAAACAAAGTTCTCTGCCGCATCTGTCTGTCTGTTCGCGATAAACTCAGAAGCTACTGAACGTATTCTCATTCGATTTTAGATAAAGTGATTCATAGTTCATAGTGTTTTTTTATTATCAAGGCGCGACAATATCCGCCGAGCCCGCTGGTAATAAACTAATTGAACGCCCGGCTTTCGACGATTGTATTATTGAATAAAATTAGACCAAACCTTCCTTTTACAGACCATTTAATGAAATAAAATGGCAACTGAAAGTCAATCTGTCAATTTTGACAATATCTTTTAAGATCATTGTACTGTCTCTGTCCCGATTATTACGAACACACAAAAAAAGAATTACCCAAATAGGTGCAACCGTTCTGAAGTTGTGTGTTTACATATATTCGGCAATTTACTTTTATATATACGTACTTTCATTAGTACACAAAAACAAAAAAATTTACATTTTTATTTTTACATTTAAATTACATTTTTAACACAATAAAATAGGTCATTAATGATGCTTATAATTTTGTTTCAGCTGAGCTAAAAATGGACGTGCTTAGAGAACGAGAGGTGAAAGATAACATAGAAAGACAACTTCTTGATGAGCAGAAAATGAGAGGTAAGTCTTCTACTACTTATATCACAAACAAATGCTAATAATATGTATAAAAAACTATAATTTATTGGTCCCCGATTTACAGGGTCAATTGTATTAGAAAAAAAAATCATCCAAAACAATGAAGCATGTGTTTAAATTATAGGCGATGGAAGAATGATGAGATATTCATGTACAAATTAATGTATTCTATCTAATTCTCTCACACGTTAAACACTTACACATGTATATGTTTGTCCCGTTTTAATGTCGCTTTTACATTTCATCGAGTTTCAAATCACAATGAGGATAAAGAAGTTTTGAAATTTAATAATTACTAGCCTCTGCCCGCAACTTTGTCCGCGTTGAATAGTTTTTTTAGGGTAACGCTACCACGCAGCGGAAGCTCTCAAGAGGATCAAAAACCCCGATGTTGAAACATTCTTGCTCAGGCCCTATTAGCCTTAGCGTGATAATAAATATCCTATAATAAATAGCCTTCCTCGATAAATGAGCTATATAACACTGAAAGAATTTTTCAAATCGGATCGGTAGTGCCTGAGATTACCCCCTACAACGTCACAAACTCACAACGTCACAAATTCACAAACTTTACCTCTTTATAATGTTAGTATAGAAGTATAGATAATATGGTCCTGTATATATCCAATTTATTGTTTCACTCAAACACGAATCATTCTCTTTGTAAGAAACAAATAGGGTGTAATTTCAATGCCTTCATAAATCTACGATCAGTGGCGCGCTCCGCATTCGCCACAATTAACAGAATATCTCGTTACGAGGCCATTGTCTTTTTCCACTGTACGTTATTTATTTCCAATATTAAAAATATTATTTTCTCATATTGCCTTAACCTCTGCGTTATTTTTCTAACTACATGAGTGATGTGGCACGCCTCGTTTATAATAGTTTCGCCAGAACCTTATTGTGTTTAATTCTTATAATTTTTGTTCGGTTCTTCATACGTCGTGGTCTCATTTTATTAATGTGATTTTATATATATTTGGTACTAGCTATGCCCGCAACTTCGTCCACGTGAAACTTTATGTAAAAAAACAACGATTAATACATTTCTCTCATACTTAAATAGCGTCGTCTTTAAAATTACAATAACTTTTGATAGAACGAACCGATTTTAATGAAACAAAGATTAAATGTTACTCGAGGATATGCTTTACTTTTCTCGGAAAGGTTTTATCGTAAACGAAGTACTTTAGCAGTAATGCGTGTTAAAACAAACAGACAGACAGATAGACAGACAAACATTTCTAAAAATGGTTGAAATGTATTATATTACTTATTCCTAGACACCTGCAACAATTGTTTTCACAAAAATCTAATAGTAACAACACGTTACATTTTCATTTTTATTATATGTATAGGCTAGTTTTTTCTCGTAGCTTCGCTCGCTTTAATGTACAATTAATCTATCCTTTGGAAATTGTACCGTTTTCCTGGATTAAATGTGCTCTATGTTTTTTCTATATAGTCTCTGAAAACGTGTATCCATAGTTTCATGATGATCAGTTGAATAGTGGAAGCGTGAAAGCATAACAAACAAACAAACTCACATTCACATTTATAATATTACTTTAGGTCTGTTTAGTATCGTGAAAAATATATTTAGAAAACTGAGTTTTGTTCACATGCCTAATAAGACTTTTAAAATAATTCTAAACTACATATAAAAATTAAATAAGAATGATATATACGTTGACATAAATCGCTCTTATACTAATATAATAAAAAGAATCCTAGGCCCAAACGTCCATTATAAATATTTAATACATTCCATTCCATTAAAGATCCTAAACCGAGTATCTAAATTTTCACCCCGAACAAACGTAAAGGTTAACCGACAATAAAACAGCACCCTTTCTTCAGCAATACGACATTGTGTCTGCTAGAAAAAAGAAAACCGACGGAATAAAGGTAACCTTTGTAGAAATGTCAAGCGACACGGCCACGGTGCTCTGCACTCCCGACGCCTTGAGACAAAGGGTTTAATTTTATTGAAGAAGCTCACCGTCGAGCTAAATTCGACCTTAGATCGTTAATGATAGTGTTATATTTTATGTTAATTATATAAACTAATTTGATATGTCACATACGACACAAAGGTACGTGGTAGACATTTCTCTTGTGTAAACCTACTGTAAATTTAAATGTTAATATAGGTCCGACAGGTCGCAGTTAACTTGTCGCCGCGTATAATGAAAATAATTGCCACTTCTAAAACTTGTTATAAATAATAAATTACTACACTATATACGTTAAAAATTTAGATTATTTCGTGCTTGAAATGGAGTTTATAACATGCATGTTCTGTTCATTATATTGTATTATTTTTTATCAATCACTTTATACTATATACTTACCCGATTGCTTTAGAAATTCTAAACATTCATAACAGTACATATATATCACAGTTTTATTAAAGAACTAGCAGTACCCGCAGGTCCACAGTTTTTAAAAATCGTATTAAAGAATTATAGAATTGTGAGACTATGTACAATTACAGAAACGCTCTTTAAAGACAATTGTAAGTACGACGCGCACGCCACTAAAAGTAACATGTAACGTGTACATTAGATATATAAATACAAAGAGCGTGCCAAATGAGGTTTGTCATCAGCAACATATTTGGAACCATAACCAACCATATAACTACCTCAGTGCACCCGGTGAAGCTGTGAAGACCCTACCAGGTCAATAACGTAGTCAGTTCGAGGAAAAAAACTTACACTGTATAAGGAAGTATTGAAACAATAACCTAAAATATTATTATAAAGATTTATATTTACATTACATTTAATGTACATTGCCATTATTATAATTAAGATTTTGTGACTATACAAAAAATAAACGCGCGTCTGTTCCGCAACAAATTGTATTATAGAACTCTTTACGTAATACGATTATAATCTAAGATCTTATTAGGAAGACCTCCTTAGGAAGGACCTTATTAGGAAGATTATTAAAGTTATTAATAATTATAATGTCGAATTGTAAACAATAAGCTGATAATTATTTCTCTTATAAAAATTAAGGATGAGTTGAAATCTTGCTAAATTTCATGCAGACAAAGTCGCGGGTAACAGCTAATCTAAAATAGAATAACCACAATTACTTTTTTTAGGTTCGCTATCTACCAGTGAAAGTCCCGTGAAAATCGATGTAACTGTTTTGGTGATAGCACAGTGGGCGAAACCACGGTTAACAGCTAGTATAAACTAAAATTGCTCGAATTACTTTTTATAAGATCAGCTATCTGTCAGTGAAAATTTCGTGAAGATCGGTTGAACTGTTTTGAAGATAATACTGCGGGCGAAGCAACGGTTAACAGCTAGTCTAAATTAAAATAGATTAAATTACTTGAAATGATGTCCGCTATCTGTTGGTCAAAGTTTGGTGAAAATCGGTCCAACCGTTTTGGAGATAACATTGCAGACGAAGCCGTGGTTAATACCTAGTCTAATTTAGAGTAACCTAAGAAACCCGCTGTAATTTCAGCTATGTGTCAGTGAAATTCCTGTCAAAATCGGTCTAGCCGTTTCGGAGATTACCTAGAACAAACAGACAGACAGACAGACAACAAAAATTTTAAAAATTGCATTTTTGTTATCAGTGGCGTGTATACTTTCATACCCAATCAGTAACAAAAAAATATTTTGATATTACATACAGACACTTCATTTTTATTATATGTATAGATATGGGTTTTAAATACTTTTCTTAAAATTTTCAATTTAAAGCTTTAAATTCAAGTAATTTTGTACCATATGACTGAAAATAAATAAAATTAGCACTTGCTAACGTTGTGAAACCGCTGTTAATGGATTTTCTAGACCATTCGGCGATCCTCAAATATTGCTTTAAAAGCTTTTTGACAACTTATTTGCTCATAGTTAACACCTCTAACGTCTTTTGTTTCGTTATTTCTTAGCTATAAAAGGTATTAAGCGCATAGATAGATACAATTATAAGCTAAACATTTATAGAAGTGAGAGGATAACTGAAAATGGTGTACGTCAATTCTTATAACAAATAGGATATTTTAGACTCATTTTTTAATCACTTCCTATTCTTTTGACAAAGAAAACTATGTAATTATTTTATGTCTTATTGAAATATATACGTTATATTTACAATGTACTGACAGATAATCGATAAAGCTGGTAAATCGAAGCTGTATACATAATTCATACAGTGAATAAACTCGATTGGAACGCGAGTAATAGTGGTAATTGCCAAAAACCAATCATCAGATAGCGCTGCCATACGCGTCCGCGCTGTGAAATACTACTTTAGTTACTGTAAAGCGTAAACCATTGTGGTTTTATGCTCAGTATATTAACATGTTTCTATCAGCTTTAATTATTTCATTTTATTGTTATTCACATCTACCACGAACCTTCTAATATTGAATGGAGTAGAAATCTTACGAATAAAGGTAACAGATGTCAAAATAGACATAAAAACAAGTGTGCTTTAGACAACGCTACTGAAGTGAACTTCTTTAGCTCCATCTATATGTATGTATAATATATACATGTATATATATATTTGGGGTGTAAGGGGTGTCAAATAACATCTAAGACTTGAGACATCCAAGCCAACCACATCTGCACGTGGTGAACCCTGCTGAATAACGAACGAGGCAATGGCGAAAGCGGGGTGGTATGGTTTTACAGCCTAACTGGGTCGCAACCACCATGTATATGTCGAAAAAGCCCGTTATAGTGATTCGCTTTTGCGGGTCGCATTTCGGGATCAGCCTGTGCATATTCAGCTTTTCGCAGGCCGGCATGACAGCGGCGACCGACGATGGATAGTGTGTCACTCGGTGGTCGCCATTGTTTTTGGATTGCACTGTGCTTACCATCAGGCACAGTGCAGTCATTATGCCGTGCTTCTATTAAAAAAAAAAGATATACAAAAACCCAAGATGCACACTTAACGTCTCACAGCCGGCACATAAAAATGAGTGCATGATTTTCGATTATGAAGTCATTTCAAATAGTCTCGAGTCACTTGCGTCCTTGTAAAAACAACTAATTGTTCGGGGTAAGGTTGAATTCGCAAAATCATAAGTTTATGGGATAAGTAATATCCACGTATGTATATTGGGGAGTTTGGTTTTGAGCACTATTTTTATTCGAGATTGTGTGTCTTGGGTTTTTATATGTCAATGATGTATATATATATATATATATTAATTTTCTACAAATATTTAAATTTATTATGGGTTTTACTGACTATGGGCTATCTTCACTAACTTATTATATCTTCTCTCTCAACTTCCGTTCGCCTCGCCCGATCACATTTTTCGTAACGTAACTTATTCCCCAAGACAAGCGTGCGTAAATAAGTTTTACTTCAATAAATATTCTAATAAATATACCTACAACTGTTATCCTCGTATGCAGTGAAATTGCCCGTAAATAATAAAAATCGCATCATCCGAATTTAAAAGTAATACTTTCAGTCGGTTTCATTTTAAGACCCACAGGCTAACCAATAATAATCCATCAGGGAGAACCGTAGCAGTCTGCCATGAAAATTGGAATAGAGCTCGCCGCAGCTAATCAATGTCCGAGGAATATCGCTCCATTCATAATAGATATTGTATTGAATACACTATCTTTTCGGAATCTAGTTATGTCGTAATGCGCTGAACGGTGTATTGTAATTATATTCGATAAATAAATGCATTACTCCCGATGTCCCGATAACTTTATTACTACCAACATAATAGAATAGCCATGTATATTTAAAACTGCCCTAGTATTTTCTACCGATAATGTATTTTAAACTATAGCTTCATATCCTTATCGCTTGTTTATTGTTTAGTTTTCTAAGGACACAATTTTTTTTTTAACTTCATTTAGGGGCTTTTATTCCACAGAATATATCAGCCCCATTGTTCCCCAATCCTTCCAGCTGTATCAAGAGAGTCGCTGATGAGGTATCATTACCGGGTCATACAGCCGTCAGGCTTCACCCGAACAGGGTTCAGCCAAGATGCTGTGACAAATACCTAGAATAAACATTTTATCGACAACCTACTTACAATTTTTCACATTTCTGACTTCCGGACTATTGCTTTTTATATTTACAATTTTCATATCTCTTCTCACGTCCTTAGAATGAAAATATATTAATTTTATATAACTTAATTGTTGTTTATTGATTACCAATAACAAGCCTTAACGTGATAACTTTTACCTTCTGTTCAAATTCCTTATTAGTTTCTTTAATGTTGTGCTTTTCTCTCGACATTTTTTACATATATATTACTTGGTAATATACAAATTAACGGGTACAATAATACATTTGAAATATAATGCAAGTACTGAGTTTTATTCATTATATAGTAAGGTAATGTATTTAATATATCGTTTATGATAAGAAGTTTACTTAGGCTTTCTGCGATCCGAGTTTTGCGGAATTTGTGCTGAGTATTCGTTACTAACCTAACGGTCTTAGGGTATTCTTAGGTCTATCTAGTGTAAGTAATCTACATAAAGTGGTTTACTCGGGAACAACGTTAATAAAATGAGCTACAAGATTATATTTGTTTATATTGTATTGTATATACCCTACTTACGTTTAGTCAACACCAGTACCTAGTTAACTTAAATCAATTAACAAAATTCTTCAACAATTAAATGGTTATGGTTTTATACATCTTTTTAACCTACATTAAAAAAGAGAGGTCCATAATTCGGTTGTTTTTTTTCAACTTTATTTTTGTAAACCAATCTTTTAGATTATTACTGCCATTGTCAAGTAGTTAATAGTATTTCAAATTCTTCTTTCATTCTATTTTGGCAACCAGTCTTCTAGTAGACCATCACTGCCATTGTCAAGTGAGTATCGATATTACAAGTTTTTTTTTTTTTGGCAACCAATCTTTTAGATTATTACTGCCATTGTCAAGTAGTTAATAGTATTACAAGTTCTTCCATTCCATTTTGGCAACCAGTCCTCTAGTAGACCATCACTGTCATTGTCAAGTGAGTATCGATATTACAAGTTTCTTGATATAATTTCAATGAACTAACAAGATGGTGGCCAACTTGTTAGAACTTTCCATGGAATTTTTGTGGCATCTCAGAATTCATGGTCCGTGGTATTATTTTCCATTCACTTCACTTATGCACAATAAACAAACTATATTACATAAAACACCACCAATTTTACACAATATAGAGTCAAGTAATACAAGATTATGGATAAAAAATAAAATCCACTACATGACAGACCAAGATCCCGCCAAAAACTCCAATTCGGTTGTTATGTTTTATGTTTGTTACAACTTCGTCTTCTTCTTCTTGTTTTGGCTCCGCAGAAACATTTGCCAGTGTCAATGTTCTGTTTCAATGGAGATTACAACATATATTACACAATAAGTGTCGGGTGATTATTTCAATGTTCCAACAATATGGTGATTTCCCTTGTTAAAGCTTTCCAGGGAATTTTTGTTGCATCTCAGAATACATGGTCCGTGGTATTATTTTCCACCCGCTTCACTTATGCACAATAACCGAACTGTATTACGTAAAGCACCACCAATTTTACAAAACAGAGTCAAATAACACAAGATTATGAAATTAAGAATGAATGATTCATTTGGTAAAGGTTTTTTAAAGAGCATATTTTTTCTTGTAAAGAGGATATTCAAGGGAGGTTCGTTTTGATTTCATTACATTTGGACCTTATATTTCGAAATATACCAGGAAACTCTTCAGAATTTAATAGATTTTTTTTTCGAACTGGCTACGCTATTGTCCAAGCAAGGTCTAAACAGCTTCACCGGACTAATAAGGAGTTAATAGAATATGTATAATTAGTAAAGCATAGGTAGGTTTATGATAATGTTAGATTAGATTGACACCTAACTATGCTCAAGGATGTAGAGATAAATATTTTTAAACTACATTTTTTTGAGGTAAATTAAATATTTTTGTTATAAAAGTTATATAATTTTAGTTTATTGTAAAAAAGTTATACTGTTATTTATAACGATCCCAAAACTCCTTTATACATTCTTGACAAGAGAATAACATTTCCTGGAAAGATTCTACAATTGATCATTTTGATACATTTATTTATAATTGAGTCAGACCGTGTATCCCCATAGTTAAGGAGTAAGGACACCCTTAAAGGGTCTTCTCTGATTACTAAGGTTGAGATAGTTCGAAGGGAGACCGAGAATAGTATTACCTATTCTCGGTTTATAATTTCGATCCATTTTAGTGATATCTTTTGAAAGTTGAACAGATGAACTAAGTTGAATTGAATTCTGAGCTGATTCTATCCGACCATTTGTTGTTTTCCTAGAATATAACTGTTGACAACTTTTTTTTTCCAAACTTGTTGTTTTCGTAAAGAAATAATTTCGAATTGGCAATATAAAGGGAGAGAGGGGTGATCGCAATTTGATACGATTCAGTACACACTCCTTTGACGAGTTGCATGAGCATAATATTAAGTCACCAAGAGTCCTGATATAGATACAAGTAAGAGAGTCGCTGTTATTTCAAAATTATTTAGATGCAGGTAAGAGAGTCGTGGTAATTTTAAAGTCTGTTAAATGTCTTAAGATTAGCTATCGCATGCTTGACAAAATTATCGAACGATTTGATTGCAGACTCCTTCTCCATTAAGCCCAAAAGATCGAATGAACATGTACGAAGATAATACAAATCATTATGTGCCCTAGTCTTTTCGTGCTAAATTATTAAACTAAACTAAATTAAAAACTGTTGACAACTGATATGCAATTTATATTCTACGCACTTGAAAAAGTATAAAATACGTTATAAAAGGTATGTACCTACTTATATCTAAAATTATCGACTTACAAAGCGCTTTTTCCAAAATATAATATTTGCGAATGTCTTCGCTCGTATTAAATTAGATTCTGAATATAAAATATAGCACATATTACTCGTTAATAATCTAAGTTTATATACGTAAAATAATCTTTAAAATGTGTTGAGTATGTTATGATTTAATTCATTAAAAAAAACCTTCATACGAGATTAATGTACCTACTTATATCTAAAATTATCGACTCACAAAGCGCTTTTTCTAAAATATAGCATTTGCGCACGTCTTCGCTCGTGTTAAATTAGATTCTGAATATAAAATACAGCACATATTACTCGCTAATAATGTAGCTTTTTATAGATAAAATAATCTTTAAAATATGTTGAGTATGTTATGATTTAATCCATTTAAAAAAAACCTTCATACGAGATTAATGTTCTGTCCCTCCCACAATAACCCTTGCATCGAGACAAGTAAAGGAGTCGGTGTAATTTCTCATTGTAGTCGAGATTGCGTAATTAAATAACATGTAGGCCGTGACGTTACGGGCGTCTTGAAAGGGTTCGCAACAGAAATGTTACGCCAATTATGTGTACATTATGTTTGGAATGAAGGGTTATCGATGGCTAGTCGGCATACTTAACTACGATATATCCTCAAACTGACTTCACTTCTGATGTTCTTAAGAATTATATGATTCGTTTTCTGTTAATCTCTGCATAACTGCATATAAACTTTGGTTTTGTTTGTTTGGTTGAACACGCTAATCTCAGGAACTATTGGTCTGATTTCTTTCGGTGTTAAATAGCTCATTTATCGAGGAAGGCTATAGGTTATCTGTCATCATGCTAAGATCAATAGGAGCGGAGCACTAATGAAGAATTATTGAAAATTGTTTTTTTTTTCCTTTTGATCGCTTCCGCTGCGTGGTAGCGTTAGCCCAAAGTAACTATTCCACGCGGACGAAGTCGCGGGCAGATGCTAGTTAAATTAATGACATAATATTTGGAGAATAATTTATCAACAACCGACATTCAGTTTGTACGTTCACACAACATTTGCTACAATCATACGATAGGCGCTCCCCTAAATCGCAAACACTATCACTACCGGACAGCTGAGTGATCAAATTCAAATGAAATCGTCCAACGGCCGAACAATCGTATCAACATACGTCAGTAGTTAATACAATTCGCCAATGATGATGTCATCCCCGTGATGATTTAATTAACGTTTGAAAACAAGAGTCAATCATTGATGTTTGCTGTGTTGATTGATGAAATTTGATTATTATTGTAGAATTTATGTTAAAAATTAGAGTATATTTAATAAAATTGAATAAATCTAAGCATTTATTTATAATTTTTATTCGAGTGTGCAGATGAAGAGTAATTTTTTTTCGTGTGTATGTCTGAGACGTTCTATGAAACGCCAATCTTGACGCATTCATCTTAATTATCGGATAACATAATTTAGCTAACTAGTGGGCGCCCAGAGGTCGCCATTCGACCATAGTTCATTGATATTTTAAAGTTTGAATTTTATTAGGGTTCTTTTGTCAAAGGGTTATAATATAATGATGTTATAATATCATTGTAGAATGTAGAATGAAAAAGGGTAATTGGAACGTAAGAGTAAAATAATACATACAGTCGAGCATAGCAACCTCCTTCACAACCTTTTTTGAAGTTCATTATTGACAGATGTCAAAATGTCTTTTTTATTTAAATATGTGTATATGTTGTGTAAAATTCAAGCAGTAGTGTGAGTAATGCATATTTTAATTAATTTAATGTACTTCTAATGCATTTTATATAAAATAAATAGCTTTCTACACTTCTCCTCCATATAAACTTTAACTATGCCAAGTTTCACGTTCATCTGTTCGCCCAATTCCGTTAAAAAGGGATACAAAGTTTAGGCTTCACGTATTAATATATATGATGATATTTAAGAATAAAAGTTATAAATAATAATAAAAAATGAGAAAGAAAGAATAAACTAGTTTTTCGCTTATCAACACACAATTCAACAAGCCGTGTATTTAAGTCATTTAGGTTTCTATTTCTAGTTACTAATAATTCTATTTGTTTTCCTAATTAGATAAGTAAATAGGTACGTTTTAGTTATGATATTTCATATATTTAATGAAATATCATGTATATTTAAGGTGCATTAGTAAAAAAACTCTTAAAACTAAGTAATATCCATAGTCGAACGGATAATTTGTTGTTTCAACGAGGCAATCACGGAAAGTACTAGTGTTTTGCATTTACATTAAATAGCCCATTTATTGGAATAAATTCCGATAAATATGATTAGTAATATATTTACGTATTTTCTTTGAAATAATATATATTTCTATTTACGATGGAAATGGTTTTGATACTGAATTATTAAATTGTGTACCTTCTAAATATGGGTACGGTCTAAATCGATACCGTCTGCATTGCTAAATGTAACGTCATCCACTGCTCTGACATTGTTTGTCTCCGTATGTCCGGAAGTCGTCTATTGCAAGCGATTCTCCGCAAACCAATCTATCTGAATAATTTAATATTAGTCTCTTCAACATGTTTCCAATACAATAGATATATTTACATGTGGTTGCAAATGTTTAAGGTAATTTGATTGTTTTTTATTAACTTAGCGTTATATTCATTTTCAACAAACAATTATTAAAGACTGACGGTGTTATTACAAAAAAGTTAAATACGTAATGAACCCTGGCTTTAAAAAGGTCTCATATTAAATGCACCGCGGTCGCTGAATATTCGCCATCTTGTTCTTTTGTCTCGCTTTGGTTACGTTAGGTTAGATTTGTGGAAAAGGATAACGCGAACTTGCCTCGGACGAGCGCGGTGCATTTATTAGGAAACTTTTTGAAACCAAGTATTTAATACGTATTTAACTTTTTTGTAATAACACAGAGAAGGTTTATTTTTCACTTCCAAAAATCAATAGGTCAATGACCGATATTACAATAAATTAATAAGATTTTATTGTTATTATCATAAAGAATAGTGTCATAAAAATAACTAATTCTTCTATTTATTTTTTATTTGCGACCCTCGTGTCCTACGATTTAAAAATATACGTTCTGATAATAATGTCTATGAATTACAAGAATTTTAACGATAATTGTTGCGAGAAAATCGTAAATCCTCACCTTCATGGAACGTGAGACCTTGTATCGTGAATACCAGACCAGATACACGACGTGTATGGAATTCACTTACCGATTCCAGCATTCCTCATTTTAGGGTTCTACGTACTATTTCAATGAACCAAATTGATTGATATAAATAAATAAAATAATTGGTATCCTTATATCGATAATTATTGCTGTTTTTTGCTAATATTCATTGTAATTATTATGTTTAGTAATAAATAGTTGAGTTATAGTAAAAAAAAATGTTTGAATTTTTTTTTTTCGAATTGACTACGCTATTGACCAAGCAAGGTCCTAACAGCTTCACCGGACTACGTGTTTGAATATTTTTAGCGTTTAAGTATACACATAACAACTTAGATGACGATCGATTTAATTGTATGGAAATTCATGCATCGTAGTACCACTTACAAGTGAATTTTAGTCAATTTGACGATAGCATATAAACCACCTCAAAAAAAAAATTGTGACGTACGTGTCTGAATCTATTTTATCGCTACAAGAATAAGATGAAATTACAAAACAAATTTTTATGTACTGTTTTTATTTGACAATCATGGTCGAAAACGAATATTGAAATTGTTGGTTTTATTTACATTAAACACAATGAAGGGACAGTGTAATAAGTAAATTAAATTTTTAAAAAGCACCATTAATATACCAAGGGCTTGGTAAAATAATAATTAATTGCGAACGACTTTAGTAGCGTAAAATAATTATGATGGAGCTGTTCAAACTATCGTTATTGAATAAATTAGATTATTTTGATAATAAAACAATACGGTCTAATTAAAAAATAAAGCCTTATTAACATAACCGTAACTATGTTCAAGTGAAATTTTAAAATAACATACGGAACCGTCCTTCGTGTAAATGTGAAAACACTTAAAATTTCACTTATTGCAATTTTTTGCGGATCGAATAGTCTCGGGCGAACTTATCGGCGTAACGAAACTTTTCGTGGACGATGTTGGGTAAATATTTACATTGAAGCGTTGTTTCGGCGGTTAAACTGAGTTTTTTGCTTGTGGTTCAATTGTGGCCAGGGAAAAATTGTTTAAATCTGTTACAGGTTTCGTGTTCATTATTACGCCGTTTTAAGGTGTTACTAATTGTTTTGTTAAGACATTATGAACAGTATTTTTAGTTTGTTAGGTTAAGGTTATTTGGTATTTATATGTTTAAGAAATTGTATTTTATAAGTGCACTTATTAATCGATGAAAGTTATAAAGTATATTGTTAGAAAATCTTATTAAGTGTACCAACGTATTATTTCATTCTATTAAGGAAAAAATTGGTGACGATTGTTTTCTATTTATAAATCATTTAATAGATACCAATTAAAAATATTTCGCTGATCTCTTTCCTATTCAATATAAATATAAAACAGCTATAAATATAATTATTTTGTGAAGATTATGTTTTCTATTCATATGCCATTTTATAGGGATCAATTAAAAATATTTCGCTGACCTCTCTTCTATTCAATGTACAGATATAAAATAAATGTTGTCTAATCTTCATAAAGGCTGAACTGAATTTGACGAGACTTATTATATACCCTATCCCATGAGTGGTGAACAATACTGACTAAATTTATCATAAGAATCTTAAAATCGGTAAAAGGGTTGTATGGATTAAATAGTAACGGCAAATTGAACAAAACCCATTGAAATTTTCCTTTTTTAAATTATTAGAGTTATTAATTGACAAATATTCCTTCAGATCTTCTTATTCGACACTCAATTTATTAATACCCATTGGCCAAACACAAGGTATGAAGAGAAATGAATTATTTCGTAATAACTCTTAACTGCTAACATGGACGTATCGGAATCCACGGCGCGATGTTCAGAATACTGATTTACCAGTATCTGGAAAGAATGCAGGACATACGTCTGAAAAGGGAGGCATTATTATGGGACGTTTAATTTTATTAATAATACAATTAACTTCTCATTTATTAATTTTGTGATGTCAAGTCAATTACAACGCGATTATTTCTCTTGCAAACCCACTCGCTTCATAGCACTGTTCATTGGATAAGACAGGACCACCTACAGCGCGATATTATATAATATCTATATTATTTTTAAATAGAAGACAATTAAATTATATATAATTATTATATTATTTACTAGCTGTGCCCGCAACTCTGTCCGCGTGGAACTTAATGTAAAAAGACAGTGACTAATAAAATCATTTCAATGTACTAAGTCCATTTATCTATCTACTTTTTAACCGACTTCAAAAAAGGAGGAGGTTATCAATTCGTCTGTATTTTTTTTTTTTTATGTTTGTTACCTCATAACTTTGGATTGGGTGAACCGATTTTGATTATTCTTTTTTTATTTGAAAGCTGGTGCTTCCCATGTGGTCCCATTTCAATTTGGTCCAGTTCCGACAACGGCATCCAGGGCAAAACCGTATAAGTTTTAAATTTGCATTAAGTATGTACACGACAAATAGACGAATAACTCAATATCACGCTAACCGATTTCGATGATTCACTTTTTAATGGAAAGGATGTACTTCAAGGGTAGTTTGATGAGAGTTTCGTTAGGTTCTGATTATGGGATCCGTAACAAAGTAAGAAAACTTTCAAGAAACGAGCCCACTTCTTTCTTAAGGGCCGGCAACGCATCTGTGTTTCCTCTCGTGTCGCAATTGTCCACGAGCGGCCGTCATCACTTACCATCAGGTGACCCGTATGTTCGTTTGCCACCAATATTATAAAAAAAAAACTCTTCAATTCTTAGGAGCCTATTGTGCTTATGTTCGTTGCTGTGTTGCAACATGACGCAAGCATTGTAATTACATTACTTAAGGTGTATAATGTGTGAACCGATGGTAGCCGAGTTGGTGGTAGAAACTATCGCGGATTATTGATAAGGTTGCGTTCGCACCAAACGTTACTTATTGTACAACCAATTGAAACCATATCGCATACCATACCGATAGATACCATACCGCAAAAATGCGCATATTTTAATATACTTAAGGCGGAACGGAGTTCGCGGGCACTGCTAGTAAAATATATTTATGTACACTAAAAATGGAAAAATAAAGTAAATTTTCAAAAAAAAGTATTAACCGACTTCAATATCAATCAAAAACCCATAAGGCACTAAAAAGCGGAAAATAAATAGTTTATCAAATTAACCAAATGAAATAAAACATATGAATATGTGTGCTACCTAGAGATGTACTGGAAGTCGTTACCAACCAAAAGTTTTGTATTACAGAGACGCGAGAGTGGACTTAAACTTTGTACCTGTAGATGATATGATTTTCGGTTTGGTTGGCACCGACTTCCAATACATCTCTAGGTAGCACACATATTCATATGTTTTATTTCATCTGGTTAATTTGATAAACTATTTATTTTCCGCTTTTTAGTGCCTTATGGGTTTTTGATTGATATTGAAGTCGGTTAATACTTTTTTTTGAAAATTTACTTTATCACTCGTACTTAAGTCACGTCGTCATTAAAATTACAACAACTTTCGATAGATTGAACCGATTTTAATGAAACCAAGGCTAAATGTTCATCGAGGATATGCTTTAAGATTTTTTTGGGGTTTTATCGTAAACACAGTAACTTCGGTTCTAAAAATGATTTAAATGTATTTTATTACTTATTTCAAGACACCTGTAATTTTTTTTTTAACAAAAATCTAAAAAGTACAGTCACGTCAGATTTACATTCTTTTTAAATGTATAGATAAAGCCGTCATCATATATGTAATTATCCTTGCAAAGGTATATATAACATATTACCTCGACCTTTTGTAGGTGGTAGAGCCAAGCTGAAGCTATTACTGGTTTCAGCATGAATGGGTCGGTTCGACCGGGGTAGTACCACCCTCTAAGAGAAAACCGACGTGAAGTAACAGTGCTTGCATTGATGCGTTTCGTTCGGTCAGTGAGAGCGCCGGGAGACCCACCTACCATCCCCTTCCCCTTCCTTCTCCCCACCACCCAACACAGACTGGCAACGCACTTGCGACTCCTTTCGTGTTGCAGGTGTCTATGGACGGTGGTGATCATTTAACATCAGGTGAGCCATCTGTTCGTTTGCCTCCTATAATATATAAAAAAAACCTTAGTACTACTAATATGTTAAAATGGAGATTTCTTAATAAGGCATCATTCCATCTTCGCCGCCAACGTACGAGGTAGAGATCTTTTGTTATAGTTCTTTGGAGTCGATGTGTTACTTCTTAGGTTCTTACTTCGCCTGAAATTAAACTATGGGCATGATATAAGCGTATATGAAGGTTTCTCTGAAATAATTGTTTGATTTCTATTAGCTTGTAATTATGTTAATAATCGGTTCTGAAAATAACGAGCAAACACGCCAAATCCAGAGGGGACTGGTTCTCAAATGCACCTGCCGGAACACACCAAGTGCCAGTGGATGCTTTGCAACAGATTTTCAAATTGAGACTGATAGCTAGAGCCAGGTGGGCTTAGAAATGGGGTGGGGAGGCCATCTCCTCATTGCACGGGTGAGGCTGACGAGGGGAAGCTACTAGTCATCTACCCAATAGTCTCTCTACAGTAGGGTGAAGCCTGGCGTTCACCCGCCAGGCTACCGCAGGGGCCGTTCTTCAGGTCAGATAGCAGGTTCGATCCCTGGCTGCCCCTACAACGCGGCGGACGGTACACCGTGGGGTTTTAGTCCGTGCGAGTCGTACATAACCCACCCTCTACACCGGGATGGTGGCGTACACATAAAGGATTTCCGCACGTAAATAAAAAAAAATGTGGGCTTAGAAAAATCCCTACCACTATGCTAGAGTCTTATAACGACGTTTTCCTTCAACAGAAGCACCGACTCATTTGCAAGAATTCAAACCTACGTCCATCGACTTAGAGTCCAAACACTCCATCAACTAAGTCATCATCCCTTCAAATGTTCTGATGCTATGATATATTGGATAACACATTCGCGTAGAACATCGGCTATAAGCAACTACAAAAATAATCTTTATATCATTTTTTTTTTCAATATTATAGGATGTAAACGAACAGATGGGTCACCTGATGTTAAGTGGTCACCAACGTCCATAGACACTAGCAATACCAGGGGAGTCGCAAGTGCGTTGCCAGCCTGTGTTTGGGGGGAGGTAGGCATCCGGCGTTCTCACTAACCGAACGAAACACAACAATGCGAGCACTGTTACTTCACGAAGGTTTTCTACGAGAGCGTGGTAGTACACCTGGCGAGCCGACCCATTCATGTTGAAACCAGTGATCGCTTCTAACTGTATATTTTATAATCTTTTCGAACTATATATTTTAGTCTGAAATATTGAGGCCTCATTTTTAATATATTATCTGGAAAGACGAGGAAGAGGTCGTAAAACATTTGAATGTTGTAGAATAGTTTTTGAGATTTAGGGCTATCGTATCGTATATGGTGTTCATTAAAATTGATCTAAGAAAGATTAAGAAGTTCCTGATGTCGTTCGTATTTCTTGTATTAAAATCGGCCTCTTTCAAAAATAAATTCAAATAATACACTCAAATATATAGCCTGTTGTATCATATACAATAAGTATAGTTTTCCGGGTCAATATGTCAAGATTTTTAGAATTTCATATTTTATATGCGATTCGAACAGATCTGCCGTTTTTATGGTATAAAAAATATAAACATTTATAACACATTTGTTTGCAACACATACATAAACACAGTTACTAATTATGGATAATAATAATAAAAAATACGTAATATCATAAACAATTCTGTATTTGGTGTTTGTTAATATATATTTTTAAATTTCTACAAATATAGTAGATAAGTAATTATATAATGTTAAAAAAAAACGTAGAAAGTCGAAAGAAAGTAATTTTAATGCAATATACACATTTTTACGAAATAACTATATAAAAGTCTCGAAAATAATAGATAATTAAAACGGCTTGAACAAAATAGAAAAAGGAAGAAATCAACAAATTTACATGATACAAACATGATTACGGGCGGATGTTCTCGTCTAATGAAGCGCGATATAGCTCCGCGAGTGCGTAAATAATAGAAATGATTAGATTTTGCCGACTGGACAGAACCAGCCGGTTAAACTTAATACAGTTATATGGACACAGCTGGAATATGAAGACTCAGTATTAAAATCAATTGTTTGTTGAATATTATAATAGCTTGATCATGTATTTTCCGTATTTGTACCATAATGTTAAACAGCATGAATATGCAATATTTCAAGAGATAAAATTGCAAAAAAATAAATAACAAAAGAAGTAAGTTAAATTGACTTTATTTTTAAATAATATTTTGTAAGAAACCTAAATGTAATGACGCTGAATTTAGAATAAAATAAAATAAATAGCGCATTACACATTTCAACGCTAAGTAGAATACGTTGTTTGGCTCGTGCCGCCACAAGGACGATCACAGGGATTGACCACCATTTAAGAAAGTTAATTTCCGTGTTAGCCGTTCCTTTATCAGGGTATTAAGGCGACTTAAGTTATGCTACTGTTATAGAAACATAAGCTATATATATTTATTATAAGATTGCGATTAAAAATAAATAGCAAGTAAAAACAATTTGTTTGAAAAAAAAATCTATCTATATTATAACCAATATTATGAATGGGAATTTGAGTTTATTTATTACGCCAAAGTACTCAATCGATCGACGTGAAATTTTTCATACACATTGTCAAGGGGACAGAAGGGGAGATGAGATATCTTACATCCAGAAAAATATCGTTCCCGAGTGGTACATCAACGCAAGCGTAGTCGCGGGCAAAAGCTTGTCTGACAGAGAGTACATTACGTAAATTCAATTGTAAAATATAACAAAAAAATAGTGCAAATCTCGATGATTAACTGCAAATTAAAACAGTCCAAGCTACACACAGATAGGCGTTTGTAATCAAGAAAATGGCAGTCGAGTACACGACGTTTAAATTAACAGAACTTCAACATTTTTAGCTTTAGATCGAAATGAAAAGCTAACGAAGATTTCATAATATGAGCAACCGTATAATTACCGCTAGTGTAATTATAAACAACGTCTACGCAGGATCGCTAATCAAGACCCCATTCAGATTCATTACACCTAAGAGAAAAGTAATAAATATAACGCTATAGTAAAATCTCGTATAGCGGAAATAATAATAAAATATTACAAGACCCCGAGATTTTGTCTAATTAATTTTATATATACGCACGTTCTAGGGCCGGGACGTCTCGGGAGTAAAACACAATGAGACGGGAAAACCGAAGGCAAGGTAACAAGATCCATGAACGCCTTAAATTAGAATTTATGATTGTATATGAAATTGTTAGAACGAGTTTCGATGTGTTATGTTTCCATGTAGCTAAGGCGAAGTTTCAAGGGATTCCAATGAAACATGCGAATAAGAAACTTCTTAATTAGTAATTCTACTTCTTATATGTTTGAATTCCTTTTATCCGTTGAAATATTATGTTGTTTTAACTTAATTATGATATATATGTAGTAAGCAATGTTGCGACCTGATCCCGTCAAATTTACTGCGACGGAATTGTCGATTCCGCTACAATCGAATGCACACGCCATATGTTGACCGTATCATATTATTAACCCGATATCAGAGGGTGTCAATTAATAGGGATATAGACACGTTTGTACGTACTGTTTTTCTACATATTTATCTACAAAAATATTACATTAAAAAAATATTTTTCTTTATTATTTTCAAAAAACGCTCATTCTTGTAATAACGCTGGATTGATGTCATTAATTGAAAACACTATTTTTTCCGAAATAAATATGAATGTATTCGAACAATGTTTCGGAAGTTGTGACGTCATTTGTTCTTGTTCACATTATAACAAAAACGAATAATTGAATCTTTATTTAATTTAAAAAATAAACACGTAAGCAGAGTATAAAAGGTATTCCGGTTTTGTATATTGCAAGCTATCACAAAAATAAAAATCATTATTTTCGTTTACTGTCCACAATCTTATTAAATAAATGTATATGAATGTTACAAATAGCCTATAATGCCTATATACTCCGACTAGCATCTACCCGCGACTTCGCCCGCGTGGAATAGTTACTTTGGGCTAACGCTTACACGCAGCGGAAGCTCTCAAGAGGAAAAAAAATCCCGATTTTGAAACATTCTTCATTGGTGCTCCGCTCTTACTGGTCTTAACGCGATGATATATAGCCTATAACCTTTCTCTATAAATGAGCTATATAACACTGAAATAATTTTTCTAATCGGACCAGTAGTTCCTGACATGACAACTTACAAACTTTACCTCATTATAATATTAGTATAGATGAAATGAATAATATTTTTGAATATATTTTGTGTATTGGTAAATGTAACAAAATGTATACTACAATTTGCAAATTGCTCACTGGAGCGTATGAACTACTGAGGCGGAGTTGCGTGTTAGCGGCCGCGGCAGACCGATCGGACTTAGAACTCCGTTCAAAATTGGCGAATGGCGACTGGCGACACTAGAATGAATCAGCCGACCACCGGCTGTACGTAATGTGCCCACCCGACTTGTTCGGACTACGTTAACTTGATGAAATGCCTTAAAGCTTATACACTGCAGAACCTATAAACCACATTCCCTCTATAATCTAAAATATTATAAAATGTTATCAATTCAAACTTAAAACTTCCACATATCATTAAATTTTACCTAACTAATATTATAAATGGGAATGTGTGTTTGTTTATTACGCTTTCACGGTTTAATTTCTCAACCGTTCATCATTTAATTGTGCACACACGTTGTCAGGTGAACAGAAAATGTCGTTATGTATAAACAAATACAGTTCCCCAAGACTTAGGTCAAATCTACACAAACGCTGGCAAAAGATGTACGATGATATATAAATGATCCTCGTGATTCTGATATTTATAATTACAAATTACAAGGTTTTAATTGATTACAATTTTCAAAATTTAATAAATTACTGCGTATATTATGTAAGTAACTATGGGTATAATAGTTTAACCTCTCGTCTGTTTTTTTAAGGACCAAATCTCAAAATGACGGGTTGTGTTTTAATTATTTTTTATTTCACGATATCATAAATTGTAAATTTTATGGTTTAGTAAAATAAAGTTCGTACAAATGAAAAAAATATTTAAAAATAAATACAATAAATAATTTGTTCTTTTTCAAAGTTTTGTAATAAATCAGAATTTTTTAAAGCTCATGCTGCCAACAAATCTGTAGACCTGTGCCGCATGAGGTCTACATTCTTTTGTATAGAGCCTAAAGCTTAATGGTTTTGGACAGGCCAGGGGTTAAAATCTATTGGTACAACTAGATATGCTGAAAATAACAGTAAGATATGAATAATTATCGGTATCTAAGTAATTCGATAACACAAAAGAAACATAGTAAATGATAGCAATATATACCGAAATTAGTTTAATAGGAGTCTTCCCACTCATAGCTTCCCGATGAAGATGTTATTGCTTCCACCCGGGACGGTGGAAATTCAATAATAATTGAACTTCTGCTCCGCAGACCGCATCCGGTGTCTCTCCTGTATTGATCTTAAATTTATGTCGGCGTTTTAAGGCCAAAATTATGCATTCTATATTTACATATAAATCTAACATGCTTTCTTTATCACGTTGAGACGATATTTCGATAGCATTTTTTTATTTATGTTATTACTAGTGGGCCCGGCGGACGTTGTCCTGTCTTGTTAATAAAAAAAACCTTGACAAATTATATACCTAAATATTTCCCAGGAATCACTTTATCTACTGGTGGAAACCGTATGAAAATCCGTTCAGTAGTTTTTTAGTTTATCACGAACAGACAGACATACAGGCAGACGCGGCAGAGGACTTTGTTTTGTAATATGTAACTATTAACTATGCATTGCAGTTCCTATGCTAGATATTCCCTTCTCTTGCATTTAAATAGACTGTTGTTTCTATTCTTTTTCTTATTTATTGAAAACTATGATTTAGTAAACATAATGAAGAATTGTGTATTTTAAATAAATTCACGTATTAGTAAAATCTATTTGGATTATTAAATAATTACGTTAAATTTCAGAACTATTTTTTATATAGCATTATTCATTTAAACATGTAAAAGACTGAAATTAAAACGTTTTTTTATAGACTTATTAGCAGTCTCTCAAACGAATTGGTAAAAAAACTTTTATTACAATATTATTTATTATAAACGATAATTATTAACAATCGCACTAAATTATAGGGTCTGGTACAGACTCAAAATATAATAATCTACATTATTAGGGCTTTAATTTTGTTTCTACATTTTTATTTTCAAAATCTTTGATATGAAAACCACACTAATGTTAATAATTTAAATAAACAAATTCTGAAATTTAAATATTGTCATTCACATTATAATTAATATAATTTGAATTTACATTCAAAAGAGAACACATTTATTTAATTGTTTTGAGTTTTCACTTCTATCGACAGTCGTTATGACTGTCTCGACATTTTTTATTACAAAAATTTTTGTTTTTCCACATTTTTTCATTGCCATCTAATTGTATCTACAGCTCGTAAATTAAAGACTCCGTTTCCAAATCATATACCATTGCTCATAAATAGTTTTTCAGAGAGTTTCAGTATTTAAAACCTACCAAAATTATATGCAACAACCAAAGATACGAAATTATCTACAAATAACGAATTATAGTATCTATCTACTTACACAATGCGCTCACACACTCGACTTGAGGCAATTAAATGTATGCCAATCTATAATCAGGGACATTTCACTCGATTCAAAGAACAAATATCCAAGAATCGAATGCACGAATCGATTGTAACGACTGTGTCGATTGCGGGTTAATAAATTGTTTACGTTGCCCGTTCAACGATCATTAAGAATATGGTTTTAGTGCGCGACCACACACGAGTAACAGACGTCGATGAAGCCATGCACTGATTTGATTGCAGGATATCATATTTATGTCGGTGCTAATATCATATTCTCCTCTTTTGTGACAAATATAGACTTCCTGCTACGAAACAATGTTATTTTCTACAGTAAATTCTTTTAAATCTGTATATATAATAAGAATTTAAATCTAACAATTATTGCAGGTGTCTTGGAATAAGTGATAAAAACTGTGTGGTTTTCTGAAATCACGGTAAAAGTGAAACTTTTTTTTTCACTATAGACATTTAACTAATAATAGTCTATATACTACACGGTCAGCTGCTGCGAACTATAGGCGCTGCCATGTTGGCCCTGGCTGCTCTGACAAGCGCCTTTCACTTTATCCCTACTCCGCGGCCGACTATCACGCGACATGCAACACACAGACGAAAAAGTTTAAGACGATGTAATAAAAGTTTCACTTTAAAGTACATTTCAATCATTTTTAGAAATGTTTCTCTGTTTGTTTGTATAAACACTCTTCACTACTAAAGTACCGAGTTAACAAAAAATCTAAAGAAGAAACTCATAAAGCATATCCTCGAGAGTAACTTAGTCTTTGTTTCATTAAAATTGGTCCACTCTATCAAAAGTTATTATAATTTGAATGACGGCTCGAGGTAAGTACGTGAGTAAGTACTTATTTGTTTGGATGAACGCGCTAATCTCAGGAACTACTGTGTCTAATTTGAAAAATTATTTCAGTGTTAGATAGCTCATTTATCTAGGAAGGGTATAGGCTATATATCATCACGCTAAGACTAATGGGAGCGGAGCACTAATGAAGAAGGTTTCAAAATTGTTTTTTTTTTCCTTTTGACAGCTTCCGCTGCGTGGTAGCTTTAGCCCAAAGTAACTATTCCACGCGAACGAAATCGCGGGCAGAAGCTGTTCCTAACTAAAATTATGAATGAGCCTGGGAATTTGTTTGTTTGTTAAGATTTCACTTCTTAACTATTCAACTGATTATAATGTAATTTTGCATATCGACGGGAGAAAGCGGAAATGTCGTAACTTGCATTTTGGGGTAAATCACTTTTCCATATTCTTGTTTTAAAAAAATCGTCCTCCAAAAGGTCTGGGTCTCGCTTTCCTACGATTAAATTTGTCATCGATATGGCCTTTTTATTCTGCCTAGTTTTAGCACTACACATAAAAATTGAATTTTTTAAATAGTTTTTTGGCTATGGTGTAAAGTTGGGATTTTCTAGTTACGACAATTCCGCATTCTTCCGTCGATATATTGCCTGGGGTACAGGAAAGGACATAGGGTACCTTTCATCAAGAAAAAACTATTGTTCTCTTGTTCTGTTAATCCAAATTAACGCGAGCGCAGTCGCGTGAAGAAGCTATTATAGTATTATGTAATTTATATAGCTTATTTTTTTCATGTTATCAATCATTTCCTAGCTGACAAGAATAAAGTTATATATCGCTCATGTGCGTGTGTAAATAAATACCTGTTTTATTACAATTAAATCTATTCACATTAACCTTTTGCTGTATTTTTAATACATTGAACACACAGTTAAATAATATATTAAACATATCAATAGAATTAAAAGGGCTGTTGTTTGTCTGCGCTAAGTTTCGATACAGCTGAATCGATTTTGACGTTACTTATGCACGCAGATAGAGGACTTTTGGAGAACTATCTCGGTTTATATATCCTTACACTTTTCCAAGCTAAGCAGTATTGTAAAAATCTTACAGAGGGAATTTTAAATCGATAAAATAGTTAACTAGTAATAATAAAATCCAATAGATAATAACACTTAATAAATAAGAAGCTTGTTCCACGACAGCGAATAATTAAATATAATGTAATAACAACTCAATCTATTAGGTTTGTCGATAAACAAGAAATTCTGTTAAATTACGTTTGCTATGTACCTAAATATTGAATCGTATATAAAACTGAAAGTTACTGATCTAATTATAAATAAATTCACCGTATGTATACTTTAATATAATAAGAATATATAAAAAAGATATCAATAAAATATTGAAATAAATATTTACCTTATACTCAAATGTTCACTTCATGATTAATGTTTAAAGTATCTAAACAAAAATGACTTCAACAATATCATTTCATGTTAACGATCCGTTCGTGAAAGATGATTCCGTTCATTCTCTCATTCAGTAGTAACAAACACACGTTTTATGCTGTAAACCGGAGTCGGTTTATCGACTTATTGCTTTTTATCGTGAATTCATTTGCTTGTTTATCTTGTCCGACGTTTTATTGCCAAGACTCTATTACGGATGTTAAATGTTTATTTGAAATACTTCAAACTCATCCGTATTAAGCGGTATTGGCATTAGTTAGTATACAATCGATATTTGAATTTAAGAATAGTAGCTTCTGATCTCCGATACTGTTTTTTTGATTTGTTTGATGTGAATTAGATTTTCTTGAAAATGCAATAGCTATTTAAAAAAAACAATCACACTATACTCCACTCTTGTAAAACCAAGGTATAAACTTAATTATGTGTAATAAAAGAAAGGGTCAAAGGGACGTAACATTGTAGTTGTTCTGTACTTTTAGGGCTTATTTGCAATCAATACGTTTAAATTCATAAACTAACAAAGAAGAAGCAAATCGTCGGATGTAAAAACAGTTTTTGCTATCATTTAGAGAATTTCTTCCGGAAAATTTATATGTATTTCCTGCGCATAATATATATACTAGCTGATAATCGAGATTTCGTCTGCGTTGTTTATTATCTTTACAGTAAATTTTATGTACAAAGAAAAAAATGTATGAAAATTGCAAGCAGAAATATGCTTTGCTTACAAAATTACTTAAGTTTTATGTAATGCTAATAAAAAATAGTAGTTTCTTAAAATTTTAATAATTGTATATGAAATGAAGATATCATGATATTTTTTATAAGATAAAGGCCAAGATACATGCAGAATTGTAGACCTCTATCATTTTATGTATATATGAAGATTGAAACAAAGCATAGAAAAGTCAATGTATTGAACTCAAATCGTCAGTAATATTTTCCAGGCACTTCCATTGCTAACGCTGGCTAAACCTTATCTATGTGAGATTTTATCACTGGTTGAAAAGAGTTCTTTGTGTGACGAGACTTTCGAAGCTTCTTTGACCTTGATATATCGTAAAAGTCAAAGTGCAAAGAAATGGATCGGATTTTATTCGTACATATATAAATCCTTTTGGCACTCATAACGTGACATTAGTACACTGCACTTATGTGAAAATTATTCAGGTTGGAGTTTTTGGCGGGATTTAAGTCTGTCATGTAGTGGATATTATATTTTATTCATAATCTTGTGTTATTTGACTCTATGTTGTGTTAAAATTGGTGATGTTTTATGTAATATAGTTTGTTTATTGTGCGTTAGTGAAATGAATGGAAAATAATACCACGGAGCATGAATTCTGGGATGCCGCAAAAATTCCCTGGAAAGTTGTAACAAGGGAGCCACCATCTTGTTGGAACATTAACAGTGACATTGAAATGATCGCACGACACTAACTTGTAATAATATTAACTACTCGACAATGGCAGTAATATACTGAAAGATTAGATGCCAAATATAAAGTAAAAAAAAGGGTGTGTGTACTTTACGCGTTAGAAGTTATACTTCTTTGGCGTAACGAGATAAAAATCTTTTCAAAATTTTTATCTTTCGCCTTATTCTACGTTTGTAGAAAAAACGACACTAACAATAGAAAAAAGGTATTTAATACATTGAAAGTTTTAATACAAAGAAATATAAAGAAACAAAATGTTGACTATAGCTAACTTCAGGGTGTCGGTTTTTCGTGATGGTGTGCGCGCGCATCGTAATAGCTTCAGGATGTCGGCTTTTCGTGACGGTGTGCGCGCGTATTGTAAAAATTTACTGTCATCATATTTCCCTAACGCGCCAAAAGAAGTATAACTTCAAAAATATTCGGGTTGTAACTTACTTACATTATTACTTTAAAACTACTATAACTAATAACAATAATATTAGACGGTTAAACATTGAATATGCTAGAACGTACTGTTTGGTTTAATTTACACAGTTACTCAAAAACACTACACGGTGATTCATAATACAAACAAGAATGGCTTTTAAATTTACAAACTGCACCGCAAAATGCTTTCTGTGTGATTGATTGTTGATACTTAATATTGAATGAAAATATTTTCCGCTAAATATTTCGATAGCAATTCGTTCCGGACCCACCAACATTCTTACGGGCCATTTAATTTAATAACTGTCAAAAAGCCAGCACCTGTTAGTGTTCACAAATGTACCGGACATACGATTCCCGCTTCGGTTTCCACGTAGGGGGTGACCTATCGCACCCCTATGATGAATTCACCTTTTATTTTGTCGCACTTGACTCAATTGAGAGTGATTTTTGAGCGTGAATGGGCAGCCTCTGTAATTTGCAACTGACAGGACGAAATGTGCATTGAAAGCTGTAAAACGTTCCCGGCAAACTCAATCAGGGCGGTACAGCTATTTTATGCTTTCGACTGATGTCAAATAGAATTGTTCTTATACGTAAATATAATTGAAACATATAAAAACCCTTTATACTGTATTTTTTTTCTATTTTAATGACATTACATGTAAACAATATATTAATTTTTATCTTCAATAGAAGAAAGAGAAAAGTGACACTACCGGACGTATCCATTGACGAAGGCAATATTCTGACACTTTCTTGTATCCATATTGTCATGTAGTATAGATGTGACTTGAAAAACATATTTAGAAGGTGGTAGAGCCACGCTGTAGCTATTACTAGTTTCAGCATGAATGGCCCACCTCCCCTCCCCTCTCCTCTCTCCTTTTCCTCTCTCTCCCCTAACCCCTCCCCCAAAGGGTGGCAACGCACTTGCAACTCCTCTGGTGTTGTTAGTGTCCATGAACGGTGGTGATCATTTAACATCACGTGACCTATGACATAAAAAAAAAAATTAAAACCCGATCATATGTAGCATAGTGGAGGAAAACGCACGAGGAATCGCATTTTTTAAAAGTAGATGGGCATCCAAATTTTGTACAATTTTGGAATGAACATTTTCACACTTGTGTTGGCTAAATGTAACAGCTCCAGTTTCTAAATTACAACTAATGACATTTACGCAAATCCCGAACACGATTGTACACGGGCCAATTTGAATTCATAACTGAATATCTGTTTCAAAATCCAAAATCTAGAAGGATCCATATGAAGCCTAATAATAAAGCCTAAGGATCCAGAACAGGCTAATATTATCATAATCTAAGACATATAGATAATAAATAAACTACTGAGGAAGCTTTATAATCAATACTAATCGTAAATCTAACCCTATCTAATTTTAGAAATGCGAATATCAACTTGTTTATTATATTCACGTTGGTAAGGATACATAATAAGATATAAGGTAAATTCAGAAAAAAAAGTACTATTCCTGTGACATAGGTCAAGTCTCCCTTAACACGAGCGAGGCGGCGAGAAAAAGCAAGTTAAAAAAAAGGAAAAAAAGTAAATATCACGTAAAACTATTTTTTTATCCATGCAATATATCTCATAATCTATGGATTTGTCATAATTTTTTGTTATAGTTTTGCTTAGATAAATTTTTGTAACAATTAACATTTTTTCGATTTAATCAATCTCATAAGAAGTTATTATATACAATTTTAATTCATACGTCAATGATAATTTGTACCAAATTATTTAGATGACTTTGTTCACCATGCTACATATTGGTACTCTCACCATTATCAATTTAATCGTTTCATTATATCAAGGAAACAATCAACAGAACTTTTCACTCTTAACCTTTTTACTTTGATTATTACAAAAGACTGATGAGTTCTCAATGTACAATTAGTTAATTCGCCGTGAGTATTGGTTTTCAAAGCTTTGTGACGGCTCACTTTCAATTATATATCTTATTAACCCGGAACGACAGATGATCCGTATCGAGTTCTTGTCGAGAACTCAAACGTTATTCGATTTATCATCAGACTATATATTTAATGAGGTTAACATTCACATTGTAAACTTTTGTCAAGTTTCACTGAATTGATATTCAAATTAAAAAAATCAACATATTTATAATAATAATAAAACTCAACACACGTTCAAAATATACGAAATTAGACATCAGTTGACAATATATGTACGGTTAGGCGGCCTTATCGCTTAGAGTGATCTCGTCCAGGCAAACCTAAAGAGACATTTAATTTTTAAGAATACCGGGTGGCATTATAAATACACACAACATTACAAAACTATAAAAAAAATAATAACTATAAAACAGTTCTATTCTAAGACAGTGAGAGGTAATACCGATGTAGATATTTTTTTAAATACTGACAATTTTTTTTAAATAATCTTGCTTGTCTAATAGCACTAGGGAGTGTGTTCCAGCTTGAACTGCAATTGATTTCTTTATCTTTATTTATAGGCATAAAAGTATGCATCTTTAGAAAGTATAAAGTTCCATTGATCTCCTTACAACTGCATGTACTACCTTGATATTTTTAGGTATTGATCCCTTTCATACTTCCACATGTTCTTTAAGTACATTTTCTTCTATAGGCCTTTTTATAATGTATTCCGACTCTGTAACTTTTTACTATCGTTTCAACTCTCCTACGGTCCATATGCCAAACTAAATTATCGTATATTTAATTACATGTTAGCGACACTCACATTTCATTATTATATGTTGTAGTAACTTAAATGCGTTGTACTGTCTCTATTTCAGGTAAAGAATGAAAAGATCGTTTTTCTATACCATTTGTTCTACTCATATATTTCTTCTCACATATTCAGACTTGGTAAACACACTAAAAAATATGTGTGTACACAATTGTATATTTTACCGAAAATAATTCGCTTTTCTACATATTTCACACTTACTCATTATACAATTACAATGAAAGGCAAAAAGGCATTTAAAGGCAAATAAAATGTTTTGTTACGTTACAAACAAATATATTTAATTAAATTTCCATTATATTTTATAGATTTGACGTTTAACCACAATCTTACGCAAAAATAATTAAAAAAGGAGGCGAAATTAGTAGCACAATAAGTTTATAAAGAATATCTCTCAAACGGCAGTGGTGAAACATATATATAAGTATTTTCCCATAGATTTTAAATTAGATGCTGGTAGCTCACCATATATATACATGAATAAAACAATACGATATGTAATAGATATAAACAGTGATGTGAGTATATTTCGAAATCAATAGAATTCGCTAGCACTGTACAACAGCAAGAACAAAACTTTTAATTTTCCCTTGAACACAATTTGAGAAGGGGTAACTCATTTGATGTCCAGGGTCGACGAAGTTCGGACGCTTTATTACTGTGTCCGGCTTTAAGTGGGTGTAAAGTTTCAACACCCTTTGATTTACTTGTCGCCTGGAAATAGGTATGCGAACAAACCAAATTTGTGTGTTTTGTATTTTTCTATTGCCATGTGTCTTTATTGCGCCACTTTGTACACTGTTATATCATATATTTAATTGAAATTTAGATTATTCATGATTTCCCTTACCTCATAGTGTCGTAAGGGGGATTCCGAAACAATGCTAGCCGCATAATGGGCGCCGCAATTATTACACTAATACCTTAAAGGACCACTTTAATCCCCTAATCGGAAGCCAAACTAACGTGGCGCCGTCCCGCATAGAAATATCTTAAATTGGCAACACGGTCCGGCGGGCCGACCATAAAACATCTTAATGAGTACACCCAGCAGCTGTGGACTCCCATATTGCCGCTCTCATATCCATGCAAACTACCCACCGTCGACGTCTTAGCGGCCTTACTTTCCTCCTCCTTGTTTACAAGTCGACAACTAATTTGATGCAATATGTGCATAGGACAACATTACGGTCGCTATCTCCGGCGCGCGTGTCTTGCATACATTTGCTCCTTCCTCACCACAACGAGGTCGTGGAACAACTAGCCTGACCCTTGAACGGACCCTCTTATATTCAAATTCGGTCCGTACCGACCATTTGGACGCGGATTTGTTATAAGATTAAAGGAAGATTTCACTTGTGAAACAATATGGCAAACGATTTACATATTTCGTTTCCTTATTAGTTTCGGGATATTTGTTTTGGGGCCGGCGAATTTACATCCGCTGACCGATTAAATGGCCCTTAGGCGTCTTTAATGGGGGTGCCGCATGGTCGTTGTTAGCGTTAGCAAATGTGAGCTTATGCGTAATTGAATATTTTATGGGCTAAACCAAATTTAGTGCGGAAACTTTATCGATTTCTCACATTCATAGACACATCTTTATTGAAGTAGTTTCATATGGAATGTTGTTTTATTTATAAATAAATTTTTATATTTCTTGACAGAAGCATTCCCTGTTCCCTTTCGCCTTTTAGTTTACGCATATGTTTATCGTTTGCATTTGTCTGTTGACTGTTTTTATTCCGCAGTTGACATTTACCCTCTGTTTCAACATGCTCACTCGTTATCCCGAGGAGTTTCTTTCATTCGCCGTACGAGTGCTCGCGTTACATTACCTCCATTCATCCCGAGATAGCTTCACTTAGTTTCCTCTTTTTCAGTACGGACAGGTTAATTTCTCCATCTTTATTATTCGAGTGGACGCTGTATGGCTGCGGTGTAGTGTGTCTGGTAGCGTAGATTGTGTGGCGAAAAGCAAACTTGAATTGTTGGGTCGCAACCGCCGCGTCGAGGTAATGAACGCACGGCTCCAACATACTTTGGTGCTGGAGGCGTCTGGTCTGAGCGAGAGGTGCGGTCTCTCAGTATAAGTGCGGGAGGGTAAGCACGATCCTGAAGGGGGCGAGGTAGTTACACCGCGTCCTGTATGCACAGCGTCGCTTCCGCATTCGTTAATGCAAAAGCGAGCGCAGACTTCAGGTGTACATTTTCAACGCTTGTGTGCTTTACACTCGATGTTAAGGTGTGCGTCTTTATACATCGTTGAGCTTTAATTATTGCTATTTATACCTTATATAACGTGCACTTCAAGACGCTCATCTCCTCATAAGATTTAATATTAATTAGGTCTTAGTATTTCATTTAATTTGTTACAAAAGGGGACGACGGTCGATGACACGCCTGTTTTAGGTAGTTGTTATTATTTTACTATAATGATTAAATAGGTTGATGTAATCATTTTACCTAGCTAATGTGTAAATAACATATTACTAGAAACTTGTTCTTAGGAAGTTACAAAAAAATTATTTTATTTTATTCGAAGCAACGGTGCCGCCGTGTTATCGTATTTGGAAATCACGTCGATTGACATAGGTTTGGATGTCTGCAATGAGTCGAAGGTTTGAGTGAAATAAATCATTGTAATAAAACCTTAGCACATACCATTTGGCCTTTTTTAATACTCTGGCTGGCTAGTTACCGCCTTCTACCTAAAAATCTGTCACCAAGCACCTATAAATGTGTGCCGGTAGTTTTACTCAGAGTCAGTCCTCTTTTAGTTTAACGTGTTGCTATGTTAGAGCACATTATTCTTGTGCCATTTTATTTCACGTGAAATTATGACCAATCAAATAAAATATACAAAATATTCTCATTATTGGAACTTGGAATACAGCATTCCAAGCACCGTGTTACAAAACGAATATCCTGCGGCTTAACAATTCATTACTGCATTCGTTCATTTCGGCTTCATTAAAATCGCATTAGGATTAATTTTTCTCGTCCCCATTTTAATTCGCAGTTTGCTAAGGGGATACTCTCACTGGACGGACTGCAATCATCTATTGTCAATATTTGTTGTGGTTTGTCTACCTGCGCCAGTGTTTCACGAGATTGTCTGAAAATATGTATTTCGCTTTTAATAATCCTCGTATATTTCTTTCATTATCTGTGTTTCGTATGATTAACTAAATTAATATCATAAGATAGTTAATGAATCATAAATATGTTTGTCAATCGAATCAAAATACGCTGCGATAATTAAATGACATAAATATTAATAGTCACGTAACGAACGAACCTTTTAATGGTTTGTTTATAAAACGTTAACACAATAATTAATTTCATAGGAGGTTGTAGTTAATATATTCGCCGATATTTGAAATGCAATATGTCCTTGATTCATAAGTTATAAATAGTTGACGTTTTAACTAAAATTATTTGTAAGTACGTTAACTAATTACCTATAACTCACACTAATATAAATATGTATTCTATGTATATTATAATTACAGGTTTTTTTTTTAAATTTCTTTTACTACGAAGAGATAAATAATATCACAAAATAGTTTAATGTGAGTAAATCAAATACTATACCAGCATATATTATCAAGTACTTTAGTCATTAAGTGACATGTAATTTTATTACTAAAAAAAATAAGTTTATATAAAAATTTAAAAATAATCAATATTTATTTTTATTAGCTTGTTTTAGATATATTAGATTATGTGTCATATTGAATACGGTTTTACATACTAAAAAACGGTATTCATTAATTAATCATATAAACATTTGCATTGAAAATCGATATTCCTCTCACATTTCGATGCACCGAAGCCTCACGACACATTTGCACGCTATCCTGATGCCCGCCGACGAATCTACATTATAATCAATTCAGGCATATTAATATAAGGTGTCACGTTACGACCACACTGATGTCCCAGGAAGCACACCCCGGTGAACTGAATCAACGAAAATAATACAACAGCATTCGATACCAAACTGCAACGATTTTTTACTAAGAATCGATTCCTTTTTATCCCTTTAACTTATGCAGTTGATTAGTATCGAATTTCGGATACAATGTTGTGACCGATTTTTGAGTTACATTACTTTATAACGAAACAAACAAACGCTTCGTCGGTTATTGTGTTGTAAATATTTTTATAAGTATCGAGTAAAATCACGTTTAACTGTATATACGCGTGGGGCATCTTACTCCAAAGTGTCGACAATTTTCTGAACACAATCATCGTTAAAGCGGCACGACTATTCAATATATTTTATGATCACGACTTATATTTATCTCAGTTTTTGTTATCAGAATTGAGTCGGACGTTAAGAAAATAATTATTATGGGATAATTTATATTATTATTAACTCTATGAACTTGGATTAATTAATGTTTTATTCTTTCTAGTTATAGTATTTTGTTAAACTTGATTTTTATATATTTTCTTTATAATTTGATAATTACTTGGATTGTTATTTGTAGTTGTAACTAACTTTGTTTCTATTTTATATTATTATTTATTAGTAGTATATAATTGTAAATATTTGCTCCCCGTTAAATTAATCAATGCAAAGATGTTATTTTTGTGTTAGCGATTTTTGGACGGACAATTTTTTTTTTGTAAATGATTTCTCTTTTACTACGTTATATATTGCTTTAACGCGTATGAAGTCACGGCAGCTTGCTAGTTTTGTTAATATAACGTGTATTTTTAATAACAATTTGTTATTAATTCGGTATTGATCTTTATTATTTTAATTAATTCCAACAAATGAAAATAATAATGATAATACTCGTTCTTTATTCTACGAAGGTAAAACTAGACAACATTTTTATTTTTAGATTTTAAAACATATTATCTTTTAACTATGCAGCTTATTTTCAGCGATGGATTTCAAGTAAAATATGCTAGATAAAACAATTAAATAATTTTTTTAAAATAGTGCAATTATGGCTAAATGGTTGAAATAATAATAATATATCCTTAAAAATGTATATAGGTACATTAAGATAATCAATGAGAACATAAATACTTATATCTTAATTTTTCTTAACATTTAGAAATACTGAAATAAAGGGGACGGACATTGGCATATACATAGTGAATCGAACATTTCACGGTCCGTAAGTTCACCCGTATCAATACGGATATAATAACCAGTGGAATGGTAACTATAAAGAGAGATTGTATTTTTTTACTAACGTCGTAAGAAGTCGGAATGTCCGACCGGCCCTTTGATCGTTTTGATAAAAATACTTTGCGATCTTATTCTTTTTTTTTATAAAAAAAATTCATACACCTTTATTAATATTTTGTTACTTCACGATGTGAAGATAATGCCTTAACAATGATTCGTTCTATGTTACGTCATATAACATTATATTGTTAATGTCATGAAAATATATGTTTTTATCTCCGAAGGTCATTCGCAGCCCATAACTTAAGGACCCCACTCGTCTGACAAAAACAATAATCCGCACAGTTTTGAGGAAATTGTTTATCTCGGAGGACACCCGCCCCATAAATACAGTGTTTGCCAAAATAAAACAGTGGAAATAGATAAAAAACTAAACCGGCTGTTAACGTGTCGGTACGACCGCGGAACATTGGTGTAGACAGTTTGACAAATGTTTCTTTCAGCTAGATGTCATTTTTTCGTGATAATTCTTTATATTTTTTACTCTGTATCTAAAAATAACTAAACATTCTGTCATTTCTACAACGTACGATTGTGATAAAGGTAGAAACAATTTATGTTTATAAAACAATATTAAATTTATGAAGTGAAGAAATAAAACGTGTTGAGTGATTTTAAAAAAAATGGTTACGGGAAAACCTTATGGGTTCGCGTCACCGATGACCTCGACATACTAGTGAAGCGTCATCTGAACTCGACGTGCTCGTGACTACCGACTATATTGTTCTTACCTCAGACTAGGCTCAGGAAAACCTTATGGGTTCGCGTCACCGATGACCTCGACATGCTAGTGAAGCGTCATCTGAGCTCGACATGCTCATGACATACTGTGCTTGCCTCAACGACGCATAGTATAGCGGTTTGTTTACATGTAATTTTGATATTTGTGTTGAACTCGTACAGGCCGTCATATTTTTGATTAATTAATAATTTGTATAAAAGTATGTATAATTTTTGTTCTTAGTGTCAATAGATGTGAAAATCAGGCTAATATCAGTAGTTTAAATTTATAAATCATGAAATTTATATAATTCAGATTCAGATACATAATAGATTTAATAATTTGAAAGAGTGCACAATTATTCCATTGTTTTGAGTTTATACTTCTGTCGGCAATTCTTGTGACTGCCTCGACTTATTTAAATACTAGTGGGCCCGGCAGACGTTGTCCCGCCCTAATTATAAAAAAAATCCTTGACAAATTATTATACTAAAACTTTCCTCAAGAATCAATTTATCCACTGATGAAAACCGCGTGAAAATCCGTTCAGTAGTTTTTGAGTTTATCACGAACAGATAGATAGACAGACGCGGTTTGTTTATACTATGTAATGATAAACTATTATATATTATTTACCTAAATAGCTATAAACATGGCAATCATTTAAAGTGTTGTAAAAATGCAAAATAGTATTTTGTCGTACTTCTTATAAATTTCTTATTGGTATAATCTATATCTATATATATAATAAGAATATAAATCTAACCTTTATTGAATTTCGTGAAAAAAAAATGTTGTAGGGCCTAGGAATAACTAATAGAATACATTTCAATCATTTTTAGAAATGTCTGTTTGTATGACCACGCATCACTGCTAAAGTACTGGGTTCACTATAAAGCAAGAAAATCGTAAAGCATATTCTCGGAAGTATCTTAGTGTTTCTTTCATTAAAATCGGTCCACTTTATCAAAAGTTATTGTGGTTTTAATGACAACGCGACTTAAGTTCGAGAGAAATGTAGATAAGTAGATGGAGGTATGTTTTTTATTGTAACACGGAAAAGTGATTGCACTGTGCCTGATGGTAAGCACAGTACAGTCCAAAAACAATGGCGACCACCGAGTTACTATCCATCGCCGGTCGCCGCTGTCCTGCCGGCCTGCGAATAGCTGGATATGCACAGGCTGATCCCGAAACGCGACCCGCAGAAGCGAATCACTATGACGGGCTTTTTCGCCATATACATGGTGGTTGCGATCCAGTCATGTATTAACCCTACCACCCCGCGTTCGCCATTGCCTCGTTCGTTATTCAGCAGGGAGTACCACGTGCAGGTGAGGTTGGCTTGGGTGTCTCAAGTCTTATGATGTTATTTGACACCCCTTACACGCCAAAAGGTAATACATTCGGATGATTTAATTACTCACTGTTTTTTTACATTAAGTTCCAGGCGGAGTAAGTCGCGGGCACAGCTAGTCAATAATAATATAATGTTGTGTAAATGGAGAATGCAGTGAAGTATTACGAAAGATAATTTACCATGTCTTATCGAAATGTCACGAAAGACAACGTCATTCCCCAGCCGAAGCGCGCGGTGTCAGAAGTATGAAACGCTGTGATAACTGTCACATCTTATCTACACGACATTATTTCATACACATCTATCGGAAAGCCATTTGAACTGCGCCTGATTTTATTCTAGGCAATTTATTTTCAATAAAGAACTATAAAAATACTTATCTAAATCGTTCGGGCGCTGCTCGAAGGGGGCCATTCCGTCATAAACGTCGATTCTTATTTACGTCATACTGCACGAGTGGGAAAACTACGTAACAAATAAGTATCTCTGATAATTACTTATTTCCTATAACATATTTTTAAAACAAATCATAACGTACTCATTCTATACAATCCTTAATATATTGTAAATTCCATGAATATAGGGTCAAATTATGAACTTTGTAAAATTCTTACGCTAAATGTTTTCATAAAAAATATGAGATAAAATCTAACAGATAACTGCTGCAAAAATCACTATTATCAGTTGGTAATTTTAAGGCTTTCCTAAATTAGAACATTTCCATCTCCAAGCTATAACGAAACTCTATAGGATTTTGTTGTGTAATATTACTAACTCTGCATAAAAAATTATACTTGTATAGAATTTGTTTGAAAACAACTTCCAAAAAGTTGGTAATTTTAATTTTATAGTAAAAATAGCATAAATACGTTAGTGATATTATTATTACCTAAGAAAGAAAGAAAGATATATTTATTCAATACATACAACACATATTTACAAGAATATACATAAATAAAAGCATATCGTAATCGTAAATCGTAAAAAGCATAAATAAGCATATTGTAATTATTTTTCAGCGGCCTCTTTAATATATTTAAATGAATAATAAATAATAATAGATAAAATATATATAACCTATATAATAAAAATTTGAATAAATTCAACTTCTTTTAGAATAATATTTACGTTACCAAAATAATAGCAAAATGTTGTAGCAATTTAAATTTGTATTCGTAAACCAACTCATTTACATGTTATTTGGGTAACAAACCTTAGGGGATTGTATCAGCCATTTATGAGTTAAAAAGTATTAAAGAAAAGGAAACTCGATAGATATAAAAAGATACGTATAATAACAAAAAAAGGAAGCCGCGTGCAAGAAAACGGCTCGCGGCGAATAAGGCCCGCGGAAAGCGGCATTGTTCTGCGACTTTTAAAAACGTAACAAATGAAGAGGGGGAGGAAATCGGATGAAAATATGAAAAGAATACACGTTATATAATACGTAAAAGTGAAATGAAACGTCGGAGATCGGGTCTCAGCCGCGGCGGTCCGCAAATATAATTTGCATAGTCAAGTAGCCGAACTTTTGTCTGCAGCGGATGTTCGCAACCATATTCGTTCGTTGCTTTTTAACCACACTCTCATTCTGTATCGGGCCTGGCTTTTTATTGCATTTTTTCCCCTTTGAACGGATTCCTTCAATATTTTGATGGTTCGTTTTTATTCATACGGTCGGTCATCGAATTGTTTCGCTTTAGAGGTACGTTGTTGGTTTCACGTGATACTTTTTTACGTTATTGTTGATTGGCTATTTAAACATCAAAGCTTTACTATATTTTACTTTATAAGCAGTGCATTAAAGATAATATTAGTATAATCTCTTTGTTTAGTACCTAAGGTTATATTCACACTGCCATATACCATGAGTTGAAAACAAAAGAGAGATTAACATAAATATAATCAGTATTTCACTCGAGTGCTTTGATATTAGAAATATTGCCGAGCACAAAGGCGGCAACAAAGGATCACATTTTTTACTACAAGCACCAAAAGAAATAATCGATCGAGAAGGATTATGACAATTCATCTTTCAATGAGAACGCAATAAGTCCAACCAAGAGTACAAAGCAGAGCCGCCAACCTATAGATAAATATTGATTTGTAGAAACAATACAGCCAACAGTCCCGCTGCCGTTAGATTAGTAGACATTGATTGACGTGTTAATTTTAGTTACTTTAAACGTAAGTTGCACATTTAAGCAATAGAGTTTTAGCGAAATTAAAAATACTACAGATAACATAATTATTAAATATTTCTCAACTACTCTGACGTTAATGAGTATATAACGGACAATTAATACAATATTCACGCGTTAATAGTCAGTTAAAGCGAGATGAAAAGATCCAAAAATAATATTCAATCGAGTGCAAAACTGTTTTTCAGAGGTGTTAAACCGAATCGATACTTGGACTCGGTGGTCCGACTAATTTTCCACTGAACGGATCTTTGGACGTGAACCTTTGTATAGACGAGAAATTAACTGAAAAAGGACCTTTCCTAATTTTATCCTAGTTAACAAAGTAAATATTTAGGGTCATTTATATTATATAGTAAGCAAGATTCATAGCGACGCCACCATCGAGAATAACACACTCAAAGATTGTTTTGGCCGACGTCGGTACGAAATTTGCAATAATATTGAATCTTCGGTAAAGTGAAGCATTGCGAAGAGTACAAATGTTGTAGGACATTTGAGGTAATCACCGAGCTGGCTACCATTTTGAGCATATTATAAATATGTTGTCAGGCACCAATGCATATGTTCAGACATGTGTACTCTAAAGACATTCTTCTTCCTAGTCTTCGTGTTTTACCTCCTTGAAAGCGCCACATTGTCACTAGAGATGCAGAGATTTTGTGGTCAAATGTTAAAAAAATAATTCTTCTATGTTACATTCATTCTTCGTTAAATGTGATCATATTTCTTTAAAAAAAACAGTGAGCGTAAGCGTGTATATAATTTTGTTTGAGTACTTCCATTGACCAATACAAATAATGCAAATTTGAATGCCTCCTAAGTATTGTTATTTATTTATATTGAATTATATTCTATAAGAAATACTGATATAACAGTCCGAGTTCTAATATTATTCTCTGTTAGTAATAAGATATTGAGATAGATAGACAATAGAGTGGCTTCAGCTACCTCTGAGCTGCAAAAATAGTTAAAAATAGAAAGAAAGGCGTTGAAATAATAATTACATTTTATTGATATAATATTTATTCGAAACCGAGTGTACAAGTTGAACAACACTTTAATTAAATATGGGCAATTAAAACAAGCACAACTTCTTAGCCTGTCCTTTATCAGTATTTCGTATCTCAGTACTTTAGATGACAAATGATGCGTAGGAGGCGATCACAAGTGAACTTCGACCTTTTCATTAGCAACAACATCAATTATGTCAAGTGCTAATATATTAATGAGAAATAAGCTGTGATTTTATTTTACATTTGTGCTGTCATTCTCTTATATTGCTTAAATAATTATGCTTTTATAAACCTGTTTGTGCTATACGTATATTAAATCGCGTGTTATTTTTAAAACTGTAATGTAAAATAACAGCTGTTTAATTATATTAATAGTTGTCTAGTAGCCAAAATTCATCCATAATAGGTGGTAGAAACATTTTTCTTTACCAAATAATGTCAAAATATTATTATCTCTATGAAGTATTGTAGAAATATTTATCTTATGAATAACTTTGTTCAGTCAATAACGAGAAACCGGGCATAACAGAGACTTGTCGATAAAGGTTTTTGCTTCGTCGATGGTATAAAAAAAAACTATTTCCAATTGTTTTTAATGATAACGCTAAAACTCTAAAAAAAGTCTAAAAGTTACTAAACAAAATAAAAAGGAAAAATCGATTGAGAAACGGAGGAGGAATAGGTACTGCACTAATATATACTCGCTTATATATACATTTTTAATGTGACAGTAACTAACAATTCATTATAGTGAGTATAAAATTTTGAAGACTTATTAATACCTTCGATTATATCGTAATCGCAAGACACTAAATAGTTGCACTACCTGCAATCAATAATAATGAGATATTTTATTTTTACAAGTCCTTCTTATCATATAATAACTAAAGCAGAATTCACCTCTGTGTTTTATAATTTTACTGGTTTATTACTCAAACTGTTTCAATAAAATGAACGAGTTATTCGCGTCCTCAGCAATGTCTGACTGCATCAAAACTCTATCCTTCCCATCTCGAGTCATATCTCGAACCTGTTTAGCTGTCTAAGTGACGAGAGTCGACAGTTTACTTTCTTTCGGTTCTATCTTATAAAAATATGAGCATAGATACCAAATTTCTCTATTTCTACACTGTAATTCATTATATTATATTTGGAAGCCCATTTCTAAGTAATCTTCATAACAAGAGTCAATCAATTATTGGATTTTGACAAACTTCTCTTCAGTTATGCTTTTTATATGTGATAATTATTAATTACATAGGCACAGCATTTACACACTTTTCAGTAAAAAGTGTATGTGATGTACGTAGACAATGCATTAACAATTATAATTAAGTATAGTAATAATTAATAATACAACGTTTCAAAAAACAATCCATTGTATCGAATTTGCAAGTACTATAAGGAATTCTGTGTTCACAAAGACATATTTAATGACAGTTTAGAAACATTTAAGACACATATTGTATTAGAAACATAGACGTATGATAGTCGTGTATCCCCAATATTTATTTTGTCATCACACTAGGCTACCTGTGGTTATTGATAAAATTGATAATGTTGTGTACAATTTATAATAGGATTTCAGATTTACTATGTTATAATAGCTATGTGTAATTGTACCTTTTTGTAAAAATAAAAATAAATATACTAACAGTACTAAAAACCTACTTTAACCTAACCTAAAAACCATAATTGAAATTAAACTCCAAGATACTATTGATTGCAATTATAATAAATGAGAAATACGTATTTCTTATTTTAAAAATATATATTGCTTATTTATTTATAATCTTTATTTATAATTGGGGTTTGGTCACAAATTGACCATGTCACCCCAGTGATTAACAACAAAGTAAAACAGAAAAAAAAACAAAATGTACACAAACAATCGATAATTTACCGGTTTTTCATTCCAACCATAACCAGCCTGTAAAGCATTCTTGCGTCCTCTGATGTCGGGAAAGCAAGGATGGCATTACATACACCCACAGATCTTAATGAGTCCTTCATTTTACTCTCCAGTGCTAGTCTTTGGGCTCGGTTACGTGTGCATTCAGACATTATATGGTATACATCATCTACAATGTTACATATATCACAATTTGGAGACGACAAATATATTAACGTCTGCTACTTGTTCTATATGTTTAACATGTTAACGTGTTTAAGAAAAAATAATAAATAACTTATGCCTTGAACCATACGGTGCCGCCCTGCCGCCTCGCCGGGGGCAGGCCTCAAGCGACTATCGACGCGTATATCTACTCAATCATTCGTCAATCGACGCGCAGAGGGAAGAAGATGGACATATAATCATGCAACATTGGAAATAGCAAAATTATTGATGCTCGATGAAAGCGGTAAATGCGTGGTCAAGATTCGCTAAGAAATATCAAGCGAATTGCGACCAGAGAGCGATACATTCTGATGTCTGTTGATAAATAATTACACGCCTTTATCCACACTATAATAATAAGAGACAGAGATAAATATGCCTATTTATTAAATTACTATTATTCCTGTATTTAGTAATACCATATACTAAATCCTCATTGGCAGCGGCTCAAGCCTAGGTCCGTTCCCTCGGCGTGGAGCCCTTGAGTACTCTGCTCGCGCGATACAGTGACACAAAATCATACAACACTACAACAACATTACGCATATCATCTCCACACACGTGAACGCACAAGCTTACACATGAAAGTGATCGCGTTTTTTTACCTTATCGAACTGAAATAGTTTAGAAAAATTATTCGACATAAAATAAATGCAAGAGTTGTTGAGGTATGTATGCTGGGTACACATATATGTTTTAACAACTCATATATGTATAAATATGTAGCTTAGCTTAGGTTAGCTGAGATAGGTCGCGAATTGCATGAATCAGGCAACAGCCCAAGTCAAGGTTTGACGTGCACCCTTGAGCTAGTTATCAAAATAAAATCGGATGAGTACCTTAAGCGCTCGCCTTAGTAGTTCGGTGAAGCTGTTAAGACCTTGCTAGGTCAATAGCGTAGTCAGTTCGAAAAAATAATACTAATACCAGTTCGACGCAACGCAGTAGAGAGCAATACAACGTAAGGAGTTTGTGCGAAAGCGTTTATTTTGTCGAACATTTGTTTTGTTCTGCTTGCGGTTTATAAAGTAATTGTTATTTCGTTACGATACAACTGAGCAGTGTTTCACCGTCTTCTATTAATATTAATGTTCAATTATATTAGAACAGATGTTATACATCCTGTATATTCTTTAGTGAATGTTTATAGTATCCAAATTCTTTCTTATAGTTGGACTTGTAATTTTCTCACAGAACTCTACTTATATTTTTATTATAGTTTATGAGAAGCGTTTGTTTTTTTTTTTATTTTGATTAAAATAAGATTATTTTGTTAACAGTAATGTATCAGAAGCGACTAAAGAAAGAGAGAAAACAAAGACAAATGATTCAGGAGCAGTTAGACATGGAACTGAAGAGAAGACAGAAGATAGAAGAGGCTCTCAAACAATCTGGTGCACCCTCAGAAATACTCAGAATTGTAACTGGTCAGTATTTCTGGCAATAATTTTATTACCCGGTTATTGTTTCTTTGAAAACTATTTATCAACATATTTGACAGCTCCAACTGCATGTCCAATAAACTTTACTTGCTGTAAATGTGTTATGGTCTATGCTGCTGGTTTGTGTACATATACTTTATGCAATTCTTGTCATGTGAATCATATGCATATGTTGGAGCTAAACGTATTTATATAATAAAATATAGACGAAACATTCAACACCGGACCGCGTTGTCGATTCTAAGAAATATTCCGTTTTTTTTTTTAATAATAACATCATCATATCTAAATTCAGCGTGGGTTACTTAGATATAAATTACTTAAGTTATTTCAAGTTGTTCAAACGAGGATCATGCATATCAATATATGCACAGTATCGCTCCAAACATGTCAAATTGTCAATAACAACGCTATCAGAATCTACTACAAGTACTATTGCTTCTGACATGTTAACTTGCCGTCTGTCAAACTACTAGTGCTCGCGGAAATTTCGCTAAGATACTAACACGCGGAAAGTTGAACTTTAATGAACGCGGATAAGACATCTTCTTGATTGTCAATTATGTTGATTTATGATTTTATCGCTTGTTAAGTTCATATGGAGTGCGTGATGTAAGGAGGGTGGGCGAACATCGGTGAAGGCTTGTACTAATCCCCGTGTCAGGAAATCGTTTCGCAGACCATTTGAAACGAGGGTTCTTTGCTGAACTAACACGCATCCGACTATATTCTTGCATAACAACTGTTCTACGTTTATTAGCTTACTGTATGATTGATAATCTCGCACGTGTTAACAACTAATACAAAAATATAATTTTTAGTACACCGGATGTTTGAGTTAGCTTGTCTTCCATGTGAATTCATCGATGCAATGAAAAAGTACAAATTAGTAGTGCATTAATATTCGAAAATTTATTAAGATGATTAGAATTTTAAATCTGATGGTTCTGCTCCTACGCTTTCCGTAGTATTATTAATGACTTCATCCATAACGTCTATTCTTTTGTTTATAGATAGTTGACTGTTTTAAGCTGAAAGCGGCGATTCTTTCCGCGAACAATTCATGGTTGCATTTTCTGTATATTTTATTAAGACTATATCGATTTTCATTTTTTACTACAGAGAATCTAACACCGGTAACGCAGGAGCAATCTCGACATGAACGTGAAAACGGTTCCGAGAGCAAGCCTCCGAGCACAGAGCCACCTTCTTCCTCCCCTCCGTTCCAGCGTGAACCGCCCCGTACTCCGGATAAGCCGCAGTGGAACTACCCACCACCTCCAGTGGATATCATGAGCGGTGGCGCCGCATTCTGGCAAAATTACTCAGGTGAGTTGAAAATAACCTCGTAAGTTATCTTAAGGTTAGTTTCTTTGTAAGGTTTGTTAATTACATCAGTAACTGCAAATTTGTAACTTGTAAACAGAATTGTTTCGTTACACTATAGAATACAGTAAGAAATAAATGTAACAATACTACTACATGAAGCTTTTACGAATCGAACTATGTAGTCAAAATTAGGCTTTTCTTATGCGATCGTGTCAAACGAACATACGGGTTACCTACTAGTAAGAACATTACAGAAGCATTGCTGGCTCTTGAAAAAGGAGTCGGCTCGTTTCTTGAAGGTTTGTAAGTTATATTGGTGCAGAAATGGCGCCGACAATGGGGGTTTATTCCTAAGTATCGACGTAAGTGGAAAAACACACGAGAAAACCTCACAGTAGATAATTGAACACCGCACAGTTCTCAGAAAACTATCAAGATGACAATAGGTTTACCGTATTACCCTATCTTTAGCCATATCGATACCTTCCATGAGGTGTAATTTTAGTAAAAAACTAAAAATTAAAAAAAAATTGTAGCAATTATTATTTCGATAATTATAACTACAACATGTATGTTATTAAGCTACATAAGTCAAATCAGAGTAAATTTTGAGACTAATGGTTCAGACACCGCGACGACCGACATAGTTCTTATCAATTGAGTTAGGATTTTGGGTAAATGAGAACGTCGTTCAGAAAACAAAGTATGGTGGAAGGGCTTTTTCTAAGTCCGCCTGGATAGTTACCACCCTTCAATTGTGAATCTGTCGCGAAGTACCTATTGGTGTGTTCTGCCAGCTGCAAAATAGCTACCAATCTTCTAGGCTTCTTTTAGTTCTTCTAGGCTTAACGTATTTACCATCTCACACTGCACTGTTATTTAACGTCTGATGATATTGATGTGGAACGCGAAATTCTATGAAGTATTATTAATCATTCGACTAAGCAACTATTATCAACTAAAGCCTGAAAGTTTAGAATACTCATTTCCCATATTGTAGCGAATGGTAATTCGAAAATGTTCCGTTCATAATTGAATTCTTTTAACCGGAACATACGTTTGGTTTCCATTGAATGTAAAAGGGCACCGCGGAAAGAGGAAAAAAATCCGATGAAATGAAATTTATATTCATCATATTGCATAACTTCCATATTGAGAATTTCAAGTATTTAAGCGGCCATGTGCTCTCGATTTGTGTTACGACTTCGGGGGTGGATTTTCGAATAAAATTCCCAAATCATTTTGATATTTCTATTGTTACATATATGATTATTTCGTTTTATTTAGATATTAATCCTCTAGCGCCCGATTTATGAGGTACTTTTTTATATTATAGGGAGCAAACGAACAGGCAGGTAACCTGATGGTAAGTGATCAACACCAGGGGAGTCGTAAGTGCGTTGCCGGCCTTTGGAAACTTTAATTGTAGTTTATCTGTTTAATAGCGTTATCGGCTCGATAAATTGTCAAATTGCGTTTCTGAACACACAATCATACGATAAATGTCAATAAAACTCAACGGGCCATTTAACGGTTTTTCTTATGGATAACTTTGTTGAGCCAATAACCATTGGTAGTTTAACCGAGTATCTCAGAAACCGGGCATTAGTATTTCATTATTGATAGGCAATTTTCAATTAAGCGTATGTCATTATACTTCAATGAATCTATTTTTTCGTTGAAAGCAGGTCGTAAAGTTATAATAGCACATAACTAACACTATCTTAGTAAATTTATTTTATATTTTGTAACCCATTAAAGCACATCGCATAAAGTATCCAATTGTTTAATCAATGCTATAATATTAAAATAAAGTTCAAAACAAATCCAAAATCGCAGTCTATGAATGCCGTAACTGTATCAACAAACTCATTTGAAGGTAAACGTAGGGGCGTAAAATACAGGGAACCTTAGTGAAGTACCGTCGGATCATTGATACGTATTTAATCATTTCCTGTGTTTTGCCGACGAGTGGCTTTTGCAGCGGACTGCTTTGAGTAGAAATTGCAACTAATTTAAGTGTTACCCCGACCAAGTGTATAGACGCACGCGAGCACGCGAGTCGACATGAATACGAGTGAAACATAGAAATACGATAACATCACGCTCTAACCTTTTACAGGGCAAACAAAATTCATTAACCGAGTAAGTTATATTGTTCACTTTCTAGGTATAGCAATATTATAAAGGTTTCGGCATTGTTTATTCATTTTAGATGTCTAATACGCTACCAGTGAGTTTAGATAAATTATTTTTGCATATTGTAGCCTGTATGTTAAGTATTAATTATAATCTATCTAACACCACGCTACGATCCTTAGGATTAATACAATTTTTATTACAATTTCCAGCAATGCTTAAGCTTGTTTGAATTGAAAAACATTCATATTTACAGTTATAGACAATGCGTAGAAATTAAATAGTAATTCGCCTTTACTTGCCAATTATCAACTGCTCCTATAGACTGTTGATTACATGAACGCATAATTTTATCTGAGTTAGTTTGTATTTATAATAATAAATAGAGTTACATGCGTATAAATAAAATAAACATATTAGACAGAATTCGAACGTTTTTGTATTAAATTCAGTTTTTAATAGTTTTCTATAATAACATACGTAATATCTAGATTTTGAATAAATATTATTCGACACGAAATTAAAGGAGACGGTCATGACTTTATTGAAGAAAAACGTATAAAAACTCTATAAAGATGAAACGGAAAAATTGTAGAGGGTTGTATAGTATAAAAGGTTGGTAACAGAAAAACAAAAATTAAAACTTCGAGCCTTTCATCAACTTTCCTCAGCGCCGCCGGTAGAAGAAAAAAAAACATATTTTATTATTCGTAAATTAGAAAACTTTTTGTACGTGTTTTTTATATAAAATAAAAGAGATCAGTCAAAAATGTACATGCAAGTTATTACTTGATTCTATAATCACTTGAAAGGACAATTTATCTGTGAATTAATGCTTTCGATTTTCTATATTCAATTGTGATTATTAAAATTATCATAGGTATTAATTATTACTTATTATAATTTATTATTATCCTATCTGGGTACGAACTAAAAAGTTCGCAACACCTTATCTTTACCGTACCGTGAAGCTGTGGAACAATCTCCCGGCCGGTCTGATTCCTCCTTCCTATGACATGGGGTCCTTCAAGCGCAACGTGAAGAGATACTTACGCAGGCCGGCATGACTACGGCGACCGGCGATTGATAGTACGTCTCTCGGTGGTCGCCATTGTTTTTGGATTGTACTGTGCTTACCATCAGGCACAGTAAAGTCCATTTGCCGAGCAACAATAAAAAAAAATGTTGCAGGGGTCTAGGAATAAGTAATAGAATATGTACTAAAGTACTGAGTTCACAATAAAACCTCACTAAAATTATAAAGCATATCTTCAAGAGTAACCTAGTCTTTATTTTATTAAAATCGGTCCACTCTATCAAAAGTTATTGTAATTTCAATGACGACGCGGAGTAAGTTTTTTTTATATCATAGGAGGCAAACGGATAGGTGGGTCATCTGATGTTAAGTGATCACCACCGTCCATAGACACTTGCAACACCAGGGGAGTCGTAAGTGCGTTGCCAACCTGTCTTGGGGGAGAGGGGAAGTAAGGGAAGGGGGAAGGGAAGGGGAGGTGGGCCTCCGGCGTTCTCACTGACCGAACGAAACGCCACAATGCAAGCATTGTTACTTCACGTCGGTTTTCTGTGAGAGGGTGGTACTACCTCGAATGAGCCGACCCATTCATGCTGAAATCATTAATAACTGCAGCATAGTTCTACCACCTACAGAGTACGAGAGATAAGTAAATGGACTTGATACATTCAAATGATTTTATTAATCATTGTCTTTTTACATTAAGTTCCAGGCGGACGAAGACGGCAGACAGCTAGTGTATATATATAAATGGATATTGGTAAATCTGTCCATAAACATTGTTTGCCCGATCATTATCGAAATATCTTTTCCTTAAGAAAGCTTTTATGTTGTCCATTTGACTATAATTAGTCTAGGCTAGACACTAGGCTGTATTTAACGCGGTTGAATTTGCGAGCGGTTTTACAATTAAAAGTATTTATTAGAAAAATTTCATAAGAATTTTAGAATGATTTCTATCTTCCCATGAACAACGGATAAAACGACCGCAGACACATAAACAATATAAAGTTTAAAAATTAATAAAGACGAAACTTCTTCATGTTACTTTTTAGGTGAGCTTGTAAAATGAATGGAAATAAAATTGTATCGCACAGGTGCGCTCGAAACCTTTGACGATATTAACTTTTTTTGTTTATGCTCTAGTAATACAGCGGCGGTATTGTGCGGACTGCGGAGTGTTCCCATCAATTTATCCATTGTAATTTATTTTCCGTTTCAAACACACTTTGATAACATTTAAATTATGTCTTCATTTCCAGCGCGCTTTATGTTCATGCACTTCAAATGAAAAGAGGTTTACGTCACGGTTGTAAAGATTAGAAAAAAAAAATCTTTAATAGAAAATCAATCCAATCTCGATAATTCGACATGCCTCGATAGAGTCAGCAAAGATAGCATCTTATACTAAACCCGTTCATTTAATGGAACTGTATGACCAGTAGACATATTTCGTAGCAGTTAAGCACGGTGTAGTTCCTTTTACACGTTCCTTTTTGAACCGTCCCTTTGTTCCCAACATTCTCAAATTACCAACCGAAAAATTAATCAACTCACTTTTTTGTTTTGCACCTATATATTTTTTAAGAGTAATTAATTTAACTTTAACAACAGACAGAGGTGTTGATTACGTTAAAAATCATTAAAAATAATGAGGAAAAGTACTTTCTGTTATTCTGACAATGATGCCTAAATAACGATAAATATGATACCCGTTCACAAAAAGTTAAAAGTGTTGGGAAAAATACGTAACAGTCAAAGGTTTTGAATTTCTACAGAACTTTCAGATGAGACATAACATTTTTTATTATATTACAAAGTTGCAAATAAGGTTGTAGTCCACATGATATCGAATATATCTACAGTTATTTATAACCAATTTTTTAAAAACTATAATTGCTTAGCTGATAGCTTGTTCGAACACAACATCGATGGATGTAGGTTCGACTCCTTGTAACTGAGTCGAAACTTTCTGTAAAGGAAAGCATCATGATAAACCATAGCATGGTGGTGGGGATTTTTTCGAAATCCGTCTGTCTTGCTACCACCTTAAAATTGAAAATCTATCGCCAAGCACCAGTTGGTTTGCTCCGGCAGCTGCACTTGGCTTTCAAGTTCCATTTAGATTCGACGTTTAACATGAGATGAGATTGTTGTCAAACTTAAAAAGAAAGTGGGTGTGTACTTATGTACATGCGTTAGAAGTTATACTTCTTTGGCGTAACAAGATAAAAATCTGTTCAAACATTTTATATTTCGCCTTATTCTACGTTTGTAGAAAAAACGACACTAACAATAGAAAAAAGGTATTTAATATATTGAAAGTTTTAATACAAAGAAATACAAACAACAAATACAAAGAGACAAAATGTTGACTATAGCTAACTTCAGGGTATCGGTTTTTCGTGACGGTGTACGCGCGCATCGTAAAAATTTACTCTTATCATTTTTCCCTAACGCGCCAAGAGAAGTATAACTTCAATAAAATTACAGTTATCTTAACATGGTTTGAACATACTTAAATACAAATATAACTTCAAAAAAATAAAATTTAAAATAAAAACTGCAATTGTAACTAAGGTACATTGATAATAGGAGTTGAAGATCCCGAAGAATGTGCTGAAGGTCTCATATCTTTACTACTGTGCCTTTCGTACAGACAGTAACACAATAGAGCGAACACTGCAGCGCTGCGATAAAAATAGCCGTGGCACAGATTCCAACAGTGTATATTCGAGTTTCGTGACATTTAAATTATATATCGAAGCTTATAAACTGCAAAAAAATAACAATCTCTCGTAAAAAGTACGTACATTTGAAAGCAAACGTTATAACGATACACCTAGGCGGTGATTAGTGAAACTGGCCCAGATACAGTTTATTGCTTGACTTACAAAAAGTTTGGTATTCATTCTGCCAACTGAGAGAGCACAATCGTTTTATTTTTGTTGTAATTACAAATAAATCGGATCACGTCCGCCTCGTCCTTTTTTGTAATTCCTTAACCATCTAATCGAAACGAAAACGAAACAGTTCTTATAAATGTTTTTCTAAATATGTTGTCTTCGATCTATATAACATAATGCTATTGTAAAGTGTTATTGGATTTCGTAAGAATTTCATATAACGACATCGAGACGCTGTTTAAATATACAACAGAGCAAACATTAAAGGACAACTTTTTATTAAGCAAAGCGCTCAACCATTACAGTTGTTTCAAAGAACAAATAGATTATAGCTCTCAAAGGAACCGGCAATTCTGTTTTAGAAGCGGCAAATGCAAAAATATTACGTATTCAAACAGACCTAATGGGACATTTAGGGGTGGCAGCGAAGTGAAACGGCAAAGGCCGAAGCTTTTAAGTGTATAATATTTAATTGTGACGCCCTAGGCGTATAATCTCGCCCGAGATAATAGGTTCTGTTTCGGGACAACCCTCAATGGCGACACTTGTGAGTGTGACGCCCCGAAGCAAGTCTCTACTGAAACAAATCGGATTATAATTGAGTTTTCTTTTTAAAGTTACGAATGTTTTCAAAACAACCAGTTTTTATCTAGAGTATATGTGTCTTAAATTGAAATACACCAGAAAAGTGTTATAATTTCTACTATTTCGGCTTTCAGTTCTTATTATTCACGGCTAAGACTTTATACGAATACAGTGTACTGAAATTGAATTCCCTTTTAAAAAAATGTTCCATCAAAGTAAGCAAAAAACGTGATTCCGTTTATATCTTTTATATCTCGTAAATTGCAGGAGGCGGCAAGCGTTGCATGAAATTGAATAAGCATATTTCGTAAAACGTCGACGTTTTCGGAGACAATTGCCTTACCTCACCTACTCAGGCCTCTTCACGAACTTTGTAAATTTCCTTGAAATTTTATTATAACATCTCCTATTCCCCGAAACGTGTCGTAAATATCCGAATACATTTTTTACATTGACGTTATTTTGTTAAATGTTAATAACATCAAAACTGTGAATGCTATAGTTAGTTGTATATCGAAAATGACTTTACAAATACTCATAAACGGGGGATAAAATTCCATTTCAACAGCGAGTCTATTACACATTTTACAATCAATTTAGAGACGTTAATTTAAGTACGAGACGTACAACCCTTCTAGACACGATTTAATAATGTAATATTGCGAGCGATACGTTTTTACCAAGCAATATTGAATATTTAATTACAATGCCGCCATACGTATGTGGAGTCCGTTTGATGTGAAATGGCTCTCCCCAAAACACTAATGACATTTACAAGGGAGCTACACTTACAATTATTCTACTTACGGAACTTCCACGTATTATTGTACCTTTGTAACTGGGATATATATTATTCGGAGTTACGGATATATATATTTTTATTACAGCATGACAAAGTATCGTCACTGAACGTAATATTAGAACTATATACAATTCAAAAACAATGACGATCATTGAAATAGGCATAATCCATCGCCAGTCCCGGATGTCATGCTTAGCTGCAAACAACATCGGTAATTTTGAAACCTAAACTACTCTAATCTAGATGTACCGCTATTGCTAGTATTAAAGGCAGCTTATGGTAATCGCGCACGGTCGTAACCCGTTGAAGCTGTTAAGGCAATGCTAGGACAATAGCGCAGTCAGTTCGAAAAAAAAATGGTAATCGCGGACCAGTAAAATAAATTAATGCATTATCCTCGACTGCTGTTTGAAGACATCTTCAGAATCTATAATCTCTCATGTAAATTTTGTTAATAGGTGTACAAGTAAACTAATAATCGGATAAAGTAAAAATGAACAAATAGGTTTATGTCGACAAAACTACAGGTAACAATTTATATTGATATTTTGTTATGTTTGTCTCCAGAATCACTTGCGCAAGAGCTGGAAATGGAACGCAAATCTCGACAACAGGCTATGGAGCGGGATGTAAAGAGCCCCCTCTCGGATCGAGCCAGCTACTACAAAAACTCCGTGTTATTCAGCTCAGCCACTTAGCTGAAAAACACGGGGTCCATGGACTTCCCCGATAATCAAGAATACGAGAGAGAAGTCGAAGATTCAAGGAAACCAATGATCAGCGTCAAACCTGAGTTTAGAGAAAAATAGGATCCAAAGATTTTAGATTGGAAAAATTGCAAACTTTTGAACCATTTGAATATACATACATAGACGAAATATTTAATAATTATTTCATGATGTAATTGTTTTATTCTTCGTTTATATTCTAATAAAATTTGGCATAACAGATCTCAATAACGTTGTAGGTACTTCGTATTATTGGGATTAATTGTAAATATTGTTAATGTATCTATTGGATGTAAGAATGTGGATTTCGTAACGTTCAAGGCGGAGTCACGACAAGTTTTCTTCCATAGTAAAATTTGTAAATATCTTTTATATAATTAATAATCGTAAGTGGTTTTATCGACGATTCGAGTAATTTATTCTTTATATTTAAAATCTTTTATAAAGATATACTTTTACACTTATCGTTAAATGCCATATTTATGTATTAAGTGTACTTTTTCTTATTTTGCTTTTTACGTCTAATACGAAGTTGTAGTGTTTTTTTGTTATTGTAATAAATCTGTACCTACATATCAACATATCATAAGCTTCAATACATTTGAAATCGTTTAGCAATCGTTCGAGACAATGGTTGGAATTGATCAAAGACTGTTTTTTGAGATTTTTTTCGAAAGTTCGCGAACGTGTCTCACGCTTCATTTGAAAGTCTTAAATGCTTAAGTTCCTAATTAAAAACAATCGGTTTGAAAAATGAAAAAAAAAAAATGTAATATCGTCAATAAAACTGTAGGTACACGTATCGTCAATAATAATTTCAATCTCAATAGAAGATAACACTAATGTGATCGTCAGTCACTATCATGTAATTTATTCAATTTTAGTGCAATGAATAGTCGTAACTAAATCTTAGTATATCTTTAAAATTGTACGATAAATAATTAAGTTAGTGGTTTAAATAAAACATTTTTACGATTTAAATTTATCGACTGAATACAGAAGAGACAATTTTTGCGTACAACTTACCCTAAGTGTTTCTTTTAAATCTTCATAACGTAGACTCTGTATAAATAATTATAGTGTTATTGCTATTAAATCATATCCGTAACGCAGAATCGATGTATATGAGTAGTTGTTTTAACGTAAGTTCAGTAGTTATAATATTAGGATATATAAAGTATTGAATAGCGTTATTTATATTGATGCTTAGTTTACAAGACTTTGGAGGTCTTAATAGTTTAATGAATATTTAGAAATTGTATCTGGCGATTGGCGCTCGACTATCGTTTAGCGTTCATTTTATCAACAATTCGGATATAGCTCGATGTAGGTGTTATGTCTAAATAAAACAATTGGAATGGCTATCTTTATTAAATACAGTGATAGTCAAGCGCCGATGCAAACGATCGCTTCGTACAATAACACATTTCGTAATATTAATTATCTGTAATGGATGATGAAAACTTAGTTGTTATTATAAATGTTTAGCTGAACATGTGTGAATGTGTAAAGGTGTGAATGTGGTACTTTTGTATCAGTTTATAATCATTTTAATCTGGTAATACCGATGTAATAGGGTTCAGTTTCAACATTTTTCAACAAATATTTGATTTAAGTTACGTTGTTTAATGTAAAAGTATAGCGGTGTATTCTAACACTATTTTGATGTCATATAGATCCTTGTAATAAGCCATTTGGCAAATAAATACAGTATTGTCTTATATAATTATATTTTTAGAGTAGTTTTTCCTAATATCGAGGCTTCTCAATCGATGTATCAATAAATTTAGTCTCGAAACCAGTAACCAATCCAGACGTGTTTTGTTATTTATTCTTGCTATTATGATTAATAATTATTGATTTACTTTAAAATTGTGTGTGTGCCTTGTATCGTAGAGAAAAATATCAAGATTAAAAAGTAAAATTATCAGCCTGTGTTTCGTTTCATATCCCTATAAGTGTAGAACTTCTAATACCAGTATACCTAAGATTAGCATAAATATATACGAACGTATATAGTCAATTATAGATAATCAATTTCTTTTACCTCGAACAATTTTAGAGATAAACTAATAAAACATACTTAAAGAATACCGATCGTCGCAACTGATTTATCTAACAATTGATATATCTAGAAAATAACGTGAAATCGACATTACCGCGAGAAAAGCCGCGGGGAAAAGCCATTATAAAACAAAATTTAAAATATTAACTGTCAATGTCAATATGACATTGACATGTCATTTTATTTGCATCTATTTTTCTATTATAGTTTCATATTATGTATTTTTATAATGGTTTATTATATCTAATATTATATTATTACTGTGAAGAATCTGAAACCACAAATCCTGAAAAAAAATGGCAATTTAGCATACAAACCATCATCTGGAAGAACTTCGTTTTTAACCGGAACGAAAAATTTTAAGGTTAAAAGAGCCCATCAGAATTCGTAACTATTCGTAATCATGCATACAGTGGTACAACAAAATAATCCCAAGGAGGGTTGATGTCAGGCAGGCGGCCGATCGTAAAAATTAAGCCAAATCATATACCACAACATGAGAAACATGTTGTACCGACCCTACTTATGTGGGATAAGGGTAAGAAGAAGAAGAACTGTCAATCGCATATTTGTACAAAGTTTGTGGCAGAAGTTTAAATTAAGGAGTTATGAAGAACCCCATGATATGCTTAATAAAAACTCAGTAAATGGAATTTTCTTTAAAAAAAAGAAAATACTGTACATTGCAGAAAACTAGGTAAATTCATAAGTCATTCAATTTTAAAGTGGTTGAATACAATGCTTATGATTATGAAATCATTATGATCGTGGTAAATTTACACACACACATATACAATACATAGAATACACATATTATTAGTTTCAATCACTAATACAAAACGAATATAGAACTGTACATTAATAGTTGTGCAACATGACATAAACCACAATTTTGTATGTGTAAGAAAAATACCAGAATTTTAAAGATTTCAGTATTAAATATTTTCTTCTGTAAATTACAATACTCTATAATTATTTTACATAATAAATAAAACAAATTTCAGGAATATTTACTCTTAAACAGATGCCAGAACTACATTGACAATAATTAGGTGCCTCTGTGTTGGATTGTCATAATCATTATTTCGTACATTGCCTATTCGACTTTGGGGAGTTCCTTGTTTTATCTTCGAAATCTAATGCCCAAATCTAATGAAATGAAGATGGGAAACTTGAAAATATCCTATTTATAGTAAAAAAAGAAATTTCCAAAACGGTTTATAACTTAGGAGGTTTTGAAGTAACAAATACATATTTAAAAAATTGAACTGAATGATGAGCCCCGTCCTTTTTGTAGTTAGTTAAAATTAGTTATAATAGTTTTTTACTAGTTTAACCAAGTTTGACTTTTTAAGATTCCATGCTATCGCGCTACCATGATATGCAAAGTATTCCGGTAAATATTAGAAACGAATCATGAACAAAGTTTATAAGGTCTGTATAATTTTCTTTCAATCATACCATTGCCAATTAAATCACCAGTCCAATAAAACTACCGTCACATAAAACAGAAAAGTCGTAAGAACTCTCCCATTTTATAACAGAACTGACTCGCTCGGTCGATAGTCATTTTAAATCCTATGAAATCGGAAAAGTTAATATTTATTGCTAATAGATTTTTGGACGATGAGCACCGGGTTATTTGGGATGCAATTTTATTTTGTCCATATGAATGATTTTATATTTGCCCCTAGGGTGGGCAACGATTCGATAGCTCGCCCTTTACGGCTTCGGACACTGAACAATATTTGAACCCTTAAAGTGTTCGATAAAATATTTTTGGAATCTTATTTCTTCTGAGGTTTCACTCGAAATTAAATAATAAATTTAAAAAAATGAATTAAATTTTAAGCATGGTTAAGAATTAGATAAATAAGAAGGCGTTCTATCAAGAAAATTGTTTATTTTTTGGTTCATTTATACTATTGGTGTTAGTATATATTCTTTTATAAAGCTGAATAGTTTTGGGATGGTAGTCTCAAGAACTACTAGTTCCATTTAAAAAATGCGTTAGACATCCCTTTTATAGAGGTAACTTCTTAACTACATAACTTTATAGTACAACTTTAAGGAACGGAACAGAAAGTTAAATTAACCATTGTAGTACGGAGATTTAGGGGTCAAAAATTATTAAGCTGAGACGATGTTATTAGTTCATATGTAATGGCGGATTCTCTTAATGTAATCTATGCAAAGATCTTGGACTATTGAACTCCTCACTAGATTTTAAATGAAGAATGAAAATAATGATCTCTAAGAAGCTTTTACTACCTTATTACGGCAATAAAGAGTGGTAGCAGTAGTGGTATAAGTTGTGCAAGATTCGACTGCGGAAGCACCTTCGGCATCTACATTTTGTCGAAAAGCAACAATACTCGCGCCGCTAAATTATAGTCTGAAGGGTGTGGATGTCTACATGCACCGGCACATGAGGCAGACTAGTTCAATTTCTAATAGTAACCTATTATGACTGACCTCTGGACTGCGGTTGTTTTGAGATCAGTTATACATAGCTGTAGGCTATAGTGGCTACTTAACATTAGGTGGTTGGTATCTTGCCGTGTTTACAACTCAGTTTATTAGTGATGCTGATTTGTTGCTTGAAATGGATTATGCTGGTTGATGAATCAAGGAAACAATTAAGGTTTATTAAAAATTATAATGTATTTCTACAGATGAATATACGAGTAAATAATAGATCAAAACGTAAATTGTAGGACTAAAGTAGTAAGTAATACTTGTAAAAGTACAAGGACTTTCTTTTTTTTATGTCATAGGTGTGTCACCTGATGTTAAGTGATCACCACAGTCCATAGATACTTGCAACACCACAGAAGTCGCAAGTGCGTTGCCAACCTGTCTTGGGGGAGAGGGGGAGTAAGGGAAGGGGGAAGGGGAGGGGAGGTGGGCCTCCGGCGCTATCACTGACCGAACGAAACGCAACAATGCAAGCACTGTTACTTCACGTCGGTTTTCTGTGAGAGTGTTTCTGCCATTATGTTTGTTAAGTAAGCTAGGCAGAATGTGTTTTCTTTTTTCTTTCTCCTATATCAGCTATTATCTCATTATTTACGGCCTTTAAAAACTTGTCATATCTCTAACAATCTATTCATACCTTTCTTGATTTATCTCTATTAAAGGTTAAATTATCTTTTCTACTTAAAATCATGGACTCTACAATTTACAACTTAAAACCAAAATCAGGATATAACTAAATACTGTACTGTACATAAGTATCAATAAAATAGATATAGGAAGAATGAAAACAAAATACACATCTCTAATTTCAAGATTTGTTTTGCCACAATTCTTCATTTAGCCCTGGTAATTCTAGAAATATATTATAGTTACGTTAAAGTAAAAATGTTACTGGCGATGTGTTACATTGTCTTAGTGTTTCAGAAATATAACTTTTATAAAACAATTCCTTGATATATGCCATGTTCTTAGTTAACAAACGTTTGCCAGTTAATACTCGTCGCGGTAGAGTTAATATTGCTCACATAAATATTGTCGCACAAGACAGCATCTCGCCGCTTGTAGTCTCTATTGAAGTATAGTGCTCATATACAGGCTGATATAATAACAGTGAAATTAATATTTTCTATGTATCTCCTTAACAGATTTTTGATTACTAAATTTTTATAACAAAGCTGAGCAGGATTATTACACAACTAAATTTCTCTGAAGATATATTGAAATTTTTACATCAAGTATGGAGAAATATAAATATAGAAAAGAAAATAAGGTAAAATGAATATATGACAATATTACTTTGTCTAATCTTTTAAAGTTTATTTTAATGTGTGAATGTTTTGGTACAAACAGGCATACCGTGCGCCTGATATTAAATAATATTTGCGGCTTTCAACCATATAAAACCAACTTTAAAAATGCAGCAAATTTAATACAGGTAGGTAATAAATAACAGATGGCACATACATATGATGCAACCTCTATGATGTTACCTCTATACTCGAAAAGAGACTATAATTTATGTATATAAGTCTCCTCTAACGACGCTACAGTCGCAATGCAAGCACTGTTACTCTACGTCGGTTTTCTGTGAGAGGCTGGTACTATCCAGGGCGAGCCGACCCATTCATGCTGAAATCAGTAATAGATTCATTAGTGGTAGTGCCACCACCTACAGAAATGTATCTCTTGGATGTATCTCTTAGAACATACTTATAAGTACTATATAGTACAAAATACCATAATTTTATGATACGGTTTCATTACATTGTATTTCGTCAATGACGGCTAAAATTCATTGTCACAGTATTACTTTAATTTTATTCTAGTTGCCATACTTTTATCTCATCTATAAATTTACATCACCCTGTGAAAACGTACGCAGGCAATACACGCACCTGTCTACAAGGAGTCGGGTAGGGCGCGCAATTTTCGCTCTCTGCCTCTCCGCGGATTAGTTTTTCCTTAACATAATTAAATAACTTTGAGCTATGTTGTTGTGTGATGTATGGCCGTGTTTATTGTGTCGTCTCGTTTGTGCCGTCTACCATACGGTAAAGTGAATGCGATGTGAACGTAATTTTGTTAGCATGTTCACTATTATCTTTTGTACGTAAATAGGTGAAGACAAAAAAGTTGAGTATCTTTTCCTCCTCTTTTTGTCAACCAATTTCCTTTATTTATTTTTGCTTAGGTTCTTTTGACAAGCTTTAGTTACCAGTAAAAATAATTTAAAAACTGTTCAAATAAAAAAACTATGCCATCGACAATTTATTTATTTAAAATAGTCAATAATGCAACAGCCCCATGAATAATATAATAATAATAAGGAGGAGCACACTAGACTGAAAATGTAAATTTGAAGGCCTTTTATCTTATATAAGTATCTTTACGAGCCTTATGTCTACTGATCTACAATACAGTACAGTAGAAAAAATAACAAATAATTATTCTTATTATATTTATTATTATAATTATTCTTATTGTCTTTGGCAAAAAGACCTGAAAAATATTGAAATTTTACGGTCGAATTTCGACCACTACATGACCACTAGTGGCTAAATAGGCGGATACAAAACAGTTACTTTTTTCCTCTGTTTGTCAACCGATTCTCTTTTTTTTTGATTGGTAGTTATCGACGAGCTTTAGTGTTACCAATAAAATAAAATAAACTAGAAACAGTTTCTTTTCCATATAATCGACGAGTCAATTTTTTTTATCGGTTCTGTTTGTAGTAAAATGCATTGAAATTTCAATTCCAAATTTATTTTTTAAATTATTTAATAGTTTCATTTATTTATTTTGCGATAATTTTTAATAATGATTATGGTTGAATTTCGACCAGTGGGCAAACATTCGTTTTAGTAATTACATCATTATTAGTACTGCTAAGATGTTAGTAAAATATATCTCGAAGCTAAATTGAAAGATTTCGGGTTTTTATGACTATTGCATTAAACATACTCCAGGCCACAATCTAGCATCTAGCGAGCCGTATTTGTTTGTGATATAAATAGTTATGTATTGTGGTGATCCTATCGTCAATGAACCTAAAATCCTTAATTAAATATATAAAAAATATCATCACAGAAATAGTAATCTTTATTAATTTGAAATAATTTGAAAACAGAAAGGCGTTTGTTTAACAACGTTACGGTGACACTCAGTTACGAAAACATCTTAACCCTTCTTATTTGAGGGGTTCGTTTTGTCGATTTGCATTAAATTTGAGTTAAAAACATTTATTTCCTTTAAGTAAATTCAGTCATTGAAAGGTTTCATGCATATTTATTAAACTAATAAGTATAATTTATCGCGTTAGTTTCATAAACTAATAAACTGACATGATTCCATGTATTTTCCCTAATCCCGTATTTCTATTTCAAATAGGTATTAGTAAACAGATATTTTTACAATTAAAAAAAAACCTAATTATTTATGCTTAGTATCCAATTTCTTGATAAAAAAAAAACTACTTTCAACTAACTGCCCTTTCTTCTGCAATGTTCCTTTTGCATATACGACTATGTAATGAAATTAAATGACATCTGAACAAATAAACGTCAACTTGTCAATTCTGTCCATATATTTGAAGTATCTCTCCGTGTCTTCTGTCTTATATGTAGATTTTTAACTAAACATTATCACTTTTCCATACGAATTTTTAAACATTTTATTTTGATACAAACTTTGTCCTGAAAAAAAAAGAGTTCGCAAAATAGGTGCAGTTGTATACATGATTTGCTTACATACATTCGGCAATTGTTTCTTAATGCGAAAATTCTTATGGAGGGTTTCAAAATTCTGATCCGCAACCTTTTTGTGTGACGAAAAGTGGTGGGGCTTAACACTGTGTCGGGTAGAGCGTTGAAAACACCGGTTCCCGTTCGAACACCCAAGTTAAGCAACGTCGGGCGCGGTCTGTGCTTCGATGGGTGACCGCCTGGGAACACCGCGTTATGTTAGTTTTTTCTTGTATTTATTTTATTGTAATACAAAAATTTCACGCAAAAATATGCGATACACCGTAATTTTGATCGATTATGAAATAATGATCAATTTGTGTAAATAACTCGAAGATGTTATACACTCGAACCTCAATATTATTATAAAACAAATAGTAGGAGCGCTTAAAGGAATGGAATACTCAACAGTTCGAAACAATAACGAGTTTCGACATCAGAGACGGTCAACTCTCCAAGTCGCACAAATTCGCATTAAGAAAGGCAAGCAGATAAACTTACTTCGCTTTTAAGCTTGAGACCTCTTGTTGTTGTAAATCCAATTGGGTTTACGGATGTAGCACACCGAGAACATTTAAATGGAATCATAGCGATAAACAATATCAAGTATATATCTTGGCAAGCGATTTTTTATGTAGTGCCCGTGGAAAAATAGCCAGGTTTCCACGAATTACACTGACAATTTGAACTAACTGTTGTAATCTGTCTATACATCTAATAACAATTTAAATGTATCGTGTCGGTACAGTAAAATTTTTGTGAGAAAAAATTGTTGCAGGTGTCTTGGAATTAGTAATACTATTACAATAGTTATTAAAAATGTACGTCTGTCTGTTTGTTTGTTTGAACACGCATCACTGCTAAAGTATTGCGTTCACGATAAAATATCAGCAAGAAAATCATAAAGTATATGCTCGAGTAATATTCAGTCTTGCTTTCATTAAACCGATTTTAAATTAATAAAATTAATGTCACATTATCAAAAGTTATTGTAATTTTAATGACGACGCGACTTAAGTACGTGATAAAAGTAGATAAGTAAGTGACATAGTATATTTAAATAATTTTATTATTCACCGCTTTTTTGCTTCAGGTTCCACGCGGTCGGAGTCGCTGTCACAGCTACATAAGAGATTATCAGAGAACTACAGAAAAAAAATCTTAATCAGGTACCTGCGTAGAGAACATTGATTCCGCTTTTACATATTTGTCTTATTTCAAATTGTGCTATCTTTCATTTCATTAGAGATTTAATAGAAATAAAAGAAATTTGTGGAGTGTCTTAATGGTAGAGATGTGTGTTAGTGGTAGCTTTACAAATGTAGAGTCGCTTCTTTAAAGGGTATTATTCGATACGAAATATATATAAGAGTTGTTGAGGTATGTATGCTTGCTACACATATATGTTTCCTATGAATCCTATCCTACCTATGAAATTGCCGTTCTGCAGTACTGGCCATTTTAAATCAAAATAATTTTTGTTTGGCTAAGAATTCTAATTTCAAATTAATTTTATTTTAAAAACATGGAATCCTTTTTCCAAAAGTAGTCATTTGTTTATTGACTAGTGTTACTTAAAAAAAATATCTCAGTGTGTTCCAAACTTTAGTCCGGATAATTGTATGGCACGAGGAGTTTATCTCAGAGAGACTTAGCCGAGGGTCTGATGCTATTTGATTTTGAATTGTTAAATATCTAAACATCAGATATTACTTAATAATTCATTTTGTTTGAACTGAAGAAGCTTCTGGTTAGTTCATCTTAATCACTTCTTATTAGCATTGATGATGGTAGGGTTTTTCTAATGGCTGTCTGTCTGCCTAGTAGTCTCGAAATGAATATTTACCACTTATCATATTTAGGTGTGTTCTCCGTACAGCTACGTGAGAACCAGTTCTCTCTAGGCTTAGAGTGTTTATTATTTTGGACCACGACGTCATTCAATATCAGGCTAATTTATGGCCAAACGCTAATAAATACCTATAGATATAATATAATAAGAATGAAAATCTAACGTGTCTGTAATTTTTCGATTTTTGTGAAAAAAATTGTAGCAGGTGTCTTTAATAATATACATTTCAAACATTTTTTAGAAATGTTTATCTGTCTGTCTGTTTCTTTGAATACGTATCACTGCGTTTATGATAAAACCTCGCTAAAAGAAAATCATAAAGCATATCCAGGAGTAATATTTAGTCTTGGTTTAATTAAAATCGGTTCACTCTATCAAAAGTTATTGTAACTTTAATGACGACGCGACTTAAGTACGAGAGAAAAGTAGCTAAATAAATGGGCTAAACACATTCCTATGATTTAATTCATCACTGTTTTTTTTTACAACTATTAAATAATAATAATAACATTTTAATTTAAAAAAATAAACGACTTCAGTAAAAAAATAAACACGAAAGAAACAACAAGGCACTGAAAAGTGGAAATAACTAAGTTATTATATACAAAATATTAGCATATGCGCTACCTAATAGGTGATATATTTGAATTTTGAAGTCGTTGCCAATCAACATTCGTAGCATCTACGTACAAACTGTGGGTTCACTCTCGTGTCCCGTGTATTGCCTACTACAAATATTAAAGTACACAAATAGTATTCCCGATTTCCATGATCTAATAATATCTCTCTTTTGTAACTTATAATTTTCCTAGTTCTTAGCGTTTTTATAATCTCTTACCATTTTATCATTTCACATCAGTAAGAATTCAAACCTTTTTTTTATGTTATAGCAGGCAAATGAACAGGCGGGTCACCTGATGTTAAGAGATCACCGCCGTCCATAGACACTCGCAACACCAGGGGAGTCGCAATTGGACAGTGGTGGACGTCGGTATAGGGGCAGGAAAATAATTGTAATATTCCGTTTTTTAATTAAGTTTTATGTTAGTATTTTATAACAGGTTTATTATATTTATTAGTTGTTGGCATGTTCTCTTTGAAAAACCCTCGACAAAAATAAAGAGAAATAAAGAAAAGGTTCAAAATGTTGCATAACTTATCATTTCTTCTTTTTTTGAAACCGCTAAAGTTTATTACATCGTATTTGATTTTTTGAAATCGTAAGGTCTACTAAAGTGTACAGTATAGCCGTAGTGAACGTTAAAATGGCGTCTACTACGAAGAAGGCGGCACAGAGACAATAATAAATTGTAATTACAATTTAAAATGAGCAGGCGTCGCTGTGGGTGTGGCCTCCTGCCCCCACACGCCACAACCACCTCACCACTTCACGTGTGTCGAGTTTTTGTATTACACTTAATGATTGATAATATTTTATTCATTCCATATAAAGGACTGCAAAGGACGATGAGGTCAAATTACTTAGGTATATTAGAACTTTTAATCAACAGGACAACAATTGGTTGTAAATCTACCCTTAGAGTATCCCAAAAATGAAATACTGTCATTTATAAAAGAATAAAGTATTAACCGCAGTAAAAGTTTTAATAAAGGTGAAGATATGATGTAGTAAAAGCATTTAAACTGGCCGAGTTAAATAACATTAAGGAAAATTCATTAAAAAAAATAATTAATTATACCACCAACAAATTATGTGTTGTTATTTTCTATATTATAATTTAATTAATTTACATTCACAAACAGTATAATTTTTGAGTAAAAATAAGGAAAACGTGCATTTAAGAGCTAAATAAAAGCGATAATCATTCTTTAAATTCAATTTGACAGATCTTAAGCAAAGTAATGTTCATATTATGACATAATGAATAAAAAACCCAATGAAAAATAACACAACAACAGAATAAAAAAATTGAACAGAAAAATTTATATTAAAATTCATATAGGATTCAAACATAAGCTTATAGTTATTAATATCACCAATTAAAGAAGTTCTAGTTAAATTAATTATATCAGTATATCCTATTAAAGGAACCGTTAAAAAAGATGTGTTCTGATACAACATAGTATGTTAATTTCTAAACATAAATATAATCACCTTTTGTTCCCTAAATGTTTTGATACGTATCGAATAGCTATTTACCAAAATTATATGTTACGATACATTCACTTCTTTTATTTTCCATTCCCCCATATTCGAGTATGATTTTTGTTATAAAAAGACAATTAAGTCCGTCCGTTATACCGACAGGTAGGTATTCCTTTCAAGATTCCGTAGTAGTGCATTTTAAACAGCGATGTATATAGATATATATATTACTTATGACAATAAATATTTAATATTTCATAAAAAAAAAACTTACTAATGTTATAAATGTTACAGTGCGATTGTTTTTTTTTTTTCGAACTGACTATGCTATTGACCTGGCAAGGTCTTTACAGCTTCACCGGACTACTAAGGCCGAGCGTTTAGGGCACTCAGCCGATTTTGGTTTTGAGTAACATACACAAGGGTGCACGCACACCTCGGCTTGGGCTGTTTCCTGGAAAAAGACACGTCTGTCCTAGCTAACTATTCTAAGCTATTCATACATATATACATTTGTGAACCATACAATCGAAATTGCATGATTCACAAATGAATACGTGTATATCGGATTGAGCAGTGCGATTGTTTGAACGTTTGTCCTTCAATTATAATTCAACGGGTAATTAAATTTAGCTTAGAAGTCGATTATATAATGGAACAGGATTTACAATACATTTTATGAGGATATAAAAATAAAGTTACTTTGTTAATTTACACATAACGAAGAGGAAGGAGAATAGTTCATTATTGAAAAAGTAAAATTTCAATTCTATTCATAATGAAGATTCATTTACCTTTGTTTTAAGGAATATTCGAAATACATCAATACCACTAAATCATTTTACGTTACCATTATGCATATCAAATAGTATTTAATGTTTTATGAAGCAAATATAATAATAGCTTTTCAAATTATGGATCGAATGAAGCATCGAGACGTTATTTATTCGTGTGTACACACGTAGTTTTGTATGATTTCGTGGTTATCAACATATCCAATAAAGAATACTGCAAAATTTGTTTCCTTAGTAATAGGTAACGTAAAGTACAGTGGAACATATCTCCAATAAACATAAAACAATGTTATTGTATACAATCATCATACAGATACTAAACTGAAATGCGAGTCATACCACACTATACAATACACTATTTAATAACATTCCACTTAATAACATCTCTATCATTTATTTTGAAATAATGTTAGTGAAAATTGTACGAATTTGTAAGAAAAAATATTCTTATGAATCAACGTACTGAATAACGTCGATGTATAGTTTTTGATATATTAAATTGAATACAAAGAATTTCTCTATATATCAAGGCGTTATTTTCATTACTTTTTTCAAAAACACATAATTTGCAAAATCAAAAAGTGAAAGAAAGAGGGCGGGTGGCTTAAAAACTATGTTTCATCATATTGTTTATTTTCATACATTTGTCTTATTTCCAACAACACTCAATATACGGAACCCTAATAAAAGGATAGAGATCATAATCTCGAAAGACTGAGTTTAGGGCTGAATAAAATGGAAATACATTTTAATGATTATTATAGCCGTAAACGATTTGCTGTGAACACTTTTATATGATCTTTTTGGATTAGTTACAAATATAACACTTTTCACGTATTTTTATATTCCCCTTCCTCTTAATTCTATAATTGATTAAAAATAAAACGTAACAAAAATTCTTGAAGTCCATAGTAATCACTTTGCTGTATCGTTAAAAAAATCTAGACAAAGTCTTGTGAATCCTTCTAAATTTGATTTCAAATATATAATACAGTTATGTATACAGAACGAAATGAATTGCTATAAGCATTCCACTTTTTTTTCTTAAATAATGAACATTTAAAAATTCTCTGAGAAATGATAATACAATAAAAATTTTAAGAACATAGTCAGCGAAAGATAGGTTTTATAAGAAAGCTACAAGTCACTTAAAGATGTAGGACACAACAAAAAGGCAATGGTATCAAACGACCGAGCCAAAAAACTATGTGTAATTAATTATTTGTTCAGTTTATTGCGAGCATGACGAAACTTTATTCGAACAAAATCCAATGTGCTCACGGTGATTAAAAGATGAATTTAAATAAGACTTCACTATAATTTCAATTCAGCGGTTATATAATATACCTATTCAATTTATCCCAAATATTATTCAAAGTTCTTTACTCACTTTTGAGCGATATATATATAATAGGCCTGACCGTTACTCATAGAATGTCTAACTTTTTATTGAATGCTTGAATTATAGTAGTTTGCTGATAAGAAAGATCCGTGTTTTTATTCGTTGTACCGTAATCGAGTTATTTTTTTAATAAGTTGACATTTTAACGGGATTTTTTTTTCAAATAATAACTTTTTAATATAATGAAAATTTTAAACTACAAAAAATAATTATCTGTACGCGTTATAAATATTATTTACTAATTATCGATGATACTACATTGTTAATTATTGTTATGGGCTGTTGATTACTTAATAACGTCATTGACATTTAAGTAAAAAATATTATAAATAAAGTGGCACAGCACTCGATGGCCAATTGCGTTTGCGGTAACGGAGTATGAGTTGCGTGTTCTGTACCATTAGTCCGCCCTTCTGGGCTGTGTGCCAGAAATTGTTTGCATTACGTACTAGCATTGAAATACTATATTATACTATATAATATACTATATTAGGTCACTATATTAGTAAAAGGAAAATTAAAGTTTGTTACTTATATACATTTGATATCATTAAATTATCTGTTGTTAACAACATAACCATTTAAATTATATATTTTTTACGAAGCTCATAAACATATATGTTTTTTTTTCTCAATAATGTATAGTGAAAATGATGAAGAGATTAGTGCCTTAGTGGCCCAATCGTTGGAAGTCGACATTAATAAGGAGTTACAAAAATGTTCTTCATATGAAATGAATGAATGAATGGATTTTTTTTTTCGAACTGACTATGCTATTGACCTAGCAGGTCTTAACAGCTTCACCGGACTACATGAATGAATGAATGTTACATTAGAATCGTCATTTTCTACTCATAATGTGGACGCCGTAAAAGAGTTACTTAATCTTAAATAGTTATTGCCACGAACGCGCCAAAAAATGTCTCCGTATTGTGGATATGTCAACGTCGCAATCGAGCAGTAGGACCTATTTTATAAAAAAATTCTCATAATTATTACCGTAAATTAAATTTACGTTTTGTTTACTTTATTTTAGATATTATCTACTGCATACATACATTAATTATAGTACGTGTTATTTATTTATTTTTCCGATAATATTTCTAAATCGCTCACTTTTTACTGAAATTATATTAATATTAGCTATGTCATCGATGTCGCTATCTTCTCTAATCCCTATAACTTGCCCTTAAAAGAACACCTAAAAGAATAGGTGTATGTGTTGTTGTAATATAATGTGTTGTGCACGATACAATTCAATCTGCAGTACTGAATGTAGGTATTAATTAGTCTATTTGCGCTAGTGATATTCATACTCAATAAACAAAAGACATTGCATATAGATTACGCTTTTGTCTTTGACATACGTAATAGTGTAGCAAAAATCGCCATTCCGCAACGCGACGTCGAGGAATGGCGACATAATGCCTTATCTACAAACCTATTAATAAATGTCGAATGATTTTACTATTGTGGTCCACCGACGAATGTTACCATCACATATAAATAAACTGTACAATAAAAAATAAAAAGTTGGCCATAGCGTTCACGATCTGTAACAATAATCTGTAATTATTAATTTAAGATTATGTCTTAAATGATTAATTTATTTAATTAAACTGACTCAGTTAATTGAAATAAACTAAAATTTATTAAACGTAATAGTCTCGGAGCGATGGAAAAATGTTCTAGATTGGTTATGCAGCTTTTATGACTAAATAAAAGGACTGGATACCTATACCCTGCCCCGTCCATCTGATTTTAAATCTTTGCTTTTGTATGTGTTTTCTGAGTTTTCTCCTTTTGTCAATTCTCTGGCTAATTGTATATGTATTATCAAAATTAAACTTTCACATAACGCGATAACTAACAGTAATTATTATGTAATTTTTATTATGACCATTTAAAACATGATGTTCTTGTGTGCAGCTTGTGTTGTTTGTCTTTGTGTATTTCAATGGCCTAATCTGAAAAAACTAAATTATATAAAAAAATGTAATACTACCTATAAGTGACACTCTCATGACTGACTTGACATTGGTAGAATTCGTATCTACGAGACGCCATTATTAAAGTTGTTTTAAAAAATCTGGATCGTCAATCTAATATATAAAAATCTCGTGTCCACGGTGCTTATGGTCGAACTCCTCAAAAACGGCTGGACCGATTTTTATGAAATTTTAATAGCACACTGGTATGTACTAGGTACGAGAATAGGTCGTAAAGTATATTTTATACCTCTAAGTGATTAGGGTATAAAAGGGTCTGGTACTATCCAGTTTTTTTTTTTTAATTTTTGTATTTTTTTAAATCTGCGCTCTAAAAATACCCATAACCCCAAATTTTCACCTAATCCCACCCTCCCATCTTTTATTCGCGATCCTAGTATTTTTGTGTGAACAATATCCAAATGACGGTCGTTAGTATTTCAAACAAAATGAAATCATTGATGTTGTTGAATGACAGATGGCGCTACGGTCGCCTCATTGAAATTTCTTCCACATATGCGTAAATCATTCACTAGACCAACTAGATATTTTTCTGAGTAGGTTTCTGTATTGCCAGGTTTCACAATTGGAAACGGTGGGAGTCGCTATAATTGGGTTCTAGGTTTTATAAAACTTTTCAAGTTTGGAAATATAATTGGAACCGGTAGGTAGCCAATTTCACGTAGATGAAGTTACACGATTCAGCTAGTATAATATATATTATTTTCTTTATAATTCATATAATATAAGCTTCTGCCGATAAAATAACCCGTGCATTTTAAAAATAATTTTTATCAATAAACAAGTAGAAATGTCTAAAATAAAAGGTAAGATGAAGACATTTTAAGACATTATCGTTTGACGGTAACTCATAAGACATGAGATGCAAGGCCATAATTCGATTACAGAAGAGGTTTCAAGGGTGTGTGGGGGATGTTGGAGGGATTATAAGAACTTCGTTAGTCTCTCATGGAGGTGTCTAACTCAAGTCTGAGACGGAAGATTATCACTTTTGCCCTTAGCGACGCATTTTGTTATCTGTCTATATTGTATGTGACATGTGATGTACTTTAATATTTTATAGTATAGTATTTATATCTCTTATAGTAGTTTTTGCTTGTATCTTCGCTCACATTGATGTAGATTTGACCGATGCCTCGAACAACACTCGAGGTACCAAATGTCTTTTTAAGTACACCTAACAACATGTATGCAATCCATGGTGATTTCTTGAGTTAAGACGTGAAAGCGTAACAAACAAAGTCTCATACGTATTTATAATATTATAAAAGTAATTAGTCAAGAATAAAAAAATACAGAAAATATCTATCTTCATATTATTTATTTATTTAAGAGGATTTTCAAAAAGAAACATACTTTTAAGCGAGACACGTAAGTATTTAAAATAACGAACCGTTGAAGTGTCATTCGTTATTATTGTAATCTATTTTCTCATTTAGAGTACTACTTTTTGATAATAGTATAGTTATTCAGTATATCAGTCGGTTGTAAATAATATTCAAAAGAATATATAACTCATTATCTGATGGGGTTATTGAAAGGGTTTAATGAAAACGAAGCGAAACTAATACTGCGCCTTCCTGCGATATAGATCTTTAATATCGTATGAGTGGGCGAAACATTAAAATGAAAACCGAACGGAAGCAACCGCGCCTCCTGAAATAATGCAAATGAAAGAAAATTCACTTTATTTAATATATCCTAATAATTATTTGTAATTGCTTATAATTTATGTTTTATATTCAGATTTATGTAGTAAGAACAGTTTTTATATAAGATTCATTGTAAACTTTCTATACTGTCAACTTTCTATTACGTCACCTTTACTGGAAATACTAGTAATATATTGAATGTCATTGTCAAATAAGTCATCAAAAATCATACCAAAACCACTGAAGAATTTAGAATTTATGAAAAATTTTCATAAAATGTGATCATCATTCTTGATAAATTAATGTATGTCCGTAAGAACCTTGAAAATCTATATTTCACAAAAAACCGGTACAATCTAAATACTAGAAACTGTGACAAACTGGTTTTCCCATGTTTTAGACTTAGTAAAATCAGTAACACTTTTTTGGGAAATAGTATTAGATTTTACAACAAAATCCCAAAGGATATTACCGATTTGCCGGTTTGCGAATTTAAGCGCCATATCAAGCGGGTTTTGGTGTCAAAAGGCTATTATAGAGTGGATCAATATGTGAACGATGGTGATGTCTGGAATTGCCTCATCTCTGTGCATCCATTAAAAACGTTTGTGACATATACCTAATATATTGTATATATTTATTAAAAAGATAAACCAGAACGAGTTGCCGGTTCCTTTCGATGACTGGGTTGTTTTCCGAACCGGTAGTAGTTTTGACGTTCATAAGTGCCTTTTTAGGACCTAAATTGAATAAAGTGTTTTTGATTTGATTTGATCATTTAAAATTAATTGATGAAATATGAATACAGAGACACATCTATAGGTGATTGAGGACAGATATTTAATTTGGGGACTCCTAGGTATATTAATTAAATGTAATGAACTATGCATTTATAATGCTATATTGTAGTATTATAATAGGCATATATACATTATTCTTCTACTTATCTAGTTTCAAAATAATGATAAATCCGATCGAGTTACCGGTTGTTACTCGTGTCTGTTAGTATTTTTGATTTTGGTGCCGACAGTCAATCGGGCAGACGTTAGAAAATGTTTAACATTATTTATTTTTTCCTCGAACTTACTACGCTATTCGCCTAGCAAGGCCTTAACAACTTCACCGGACTACAACCTAACATCATGATATAGTTTTTATATGATATTTTCCTTCACCAAAAGGTTATTATTGCAGGGTTTGAACACACCTGACCTTTCAAGGCGCTAGTTTGGCGAAAGGGAAACAGGGCAGCCGGGCTGTCTCCGTCGGAGGACAGTCTGACGTTTCAGCTAAGTCTTGCTGTCAAAGCATCGCAGTGTACGCTTGTGCAATCCGTTGACCCCCATTAGTGTGACAGACGATTCATGGGTCTGTAGAAGTCTAACATTACGAATATAGATCGATTAATTCGGTGTCTAAACATGTTATCACTGAGCCTTTACTGCTTTTGAAGTGAAACTTCTTTAGGCGCATGAGGGTAAAAATTTTACAGATGTAACGTCACGCAGGTATGCAACGGAAGTGACGTCATTTGCAGTAAACGCAGATTTTCATCTATTTTTCAAGACTCGGAAATCTAAAGTTTTAGAATAAAATAAAAATAAGAAATTAAAGAATTAATTTATAAGTCTTCTAAAATAATTATATTATAATTATATTTAATCTATAATTATCCATTTCATTTAAAAAAATTAAAAAAAAAACAAATTAAGTGAATTACATTAATTTAATCAATTAAATTATTTTTTTTTTTCTTATAAATTAGTTCGCCAAAGAAGTTTTACTTCTAACATGTGTACTTTGTACGCACGCACTTTTTTTTATTATAGCACGACAAAGTGACTGAACCGTTTCTGATGGTTTACTCAATCTGCTTACACAATGTAATTCAAAAATCAACGGCGACCACCGACAGAGCGACAATTCATCGGTATCATGGCTATCATGCCGGTCTGTAAGCATTTATGCAACAGAATATACCTACACTGGGTAATCTCGCATATTAGGTGCCCGCGAGACATTCGGATACAGAATTCTAACCTGTCCTACGTTCTATGGTTACTGGATATCGAGAAGCTGCTCCCACCACACAACACCTAAGCAAAGAACTGTCGCGATATAATCAGCCCCGAAGTGCACCACTACAGAACCATAGGCCCTTTCCCGTACTTCGGATGGTATAGGAATAATCACCAGGCCAGCCCACGGCGTACTGGCGATCCAAACTTCGACAAATCCACAGTCCTATCTTTTTCATACGTTGATTTTACAAATTTCTCAGGTTCAGATTTGCTCACGATGTTTTATTCATCACTAGCCGATAGTGTTGTCAATTTAAATTAGTATATGTATACAAATTCCGAAAAATTATTTAGTACATGCTGTGGAGCTCAAATTGATATTCCACCGGTGAAACCACTCGGTCACCACGACGTTAATTTACTTACTTGGAGTATAGTGATCGCGGGTTGATTGTACACAGTTAATCTAATATGACATATTAGTTGACGCATAAATAAATTTGTATAGAACGAATAGTCATTCTATATATTGTAGGTGGTAGAGCCACGCTGAAGCTATCGTTGGTATCAGCATGAATGGGTCGGCTCGTCCGGGGTAGTACCACACTCTCACAGAAAACTGACTTTAATTAACAGCGCTTGCACTGTGGCGTTTCGTTCGGTCAGTGTGAGCGCCGGATACCTACGTCCCCGCACCCTCTCCCCTCCGCCTCTCCAACGCCCCTCCCCATTCCCCCGTTCCCCAAACACAGGTTGGCAACGCACTTGCGAATCCTCTGGTGTTGCTAATGTCTATGGGTGGCGGTGATCACTTACCATCAGGTGACCCGCCTGTTCGTTTGCCACCTATAATATAAAAAAAAAACACAAAGCAGTTAGCACAACGTAGCATATCATAACAAAATAACAATCAATAATAACAATACTACAATACGGATAGGAAGCAATATCATAAACACGCTCACTCATACCCCCGGGGGTTTGGACCGGAACCCGCTCTAATCCCTTACAACTGAAACTTGCCTCCCAGTTGTTACGCCAAATCTTAGTTAATAATTCTAGAAAGATCTTTAAACAGGATGCGGTTAGCGGTCCTATGAACGCTTTGTTTGTACATATAAATAAATTATAATTTCGGTAAATTACCAATACATAGCTCTCTATATTAGTTCTATTGTACAGTGCAAAAAGTGTTTTTCATGGTATATATGAATTATTTATATGATATATATTTTAATGATGTATATAATATAAACTACTAAACATAATATAGGGCTATACACATGTTTTGACCTGTAAATATATATTCAGTTGTATATATTAATCTTAATCATCTGTTATATCAGGGGTTCCCAAAGTGTGCGCCTCGGCGCCCTGGTGCGTCGTACAGAGTAAAGAAGGGCGCCGTGAGGTTCTTTTCTTAATCTTAATTCGGTAGCTTAACTTAATTATTCGTAGGTACAGCTTAAGCCATTAAATTCCCAGCACACGCAGGTCCATGTTGTGAATATCGTAATATCTGTGCCTATCTAAATAACATATCTATTTCGACTAGCTAGTTAGATCAGGGCGCCGTGATAAAATACCAAACTTGTAAGTGCGCCGCGGACTGAAAAAGTTTGGGAACCCCTGTGTTATATAATAAGTCTTTTTAGTGCGTTTTAAAAAGGGTCTACAGTTGAATAGTTCTTATAATTATAAATGTTAGTCAAGAAGAATATGTTTATGTAATCATATTTAAAATTAACGACATTTATATCTCATTTTAATGTAAAATGTTGACAACGTTGAATATTTCAGTGTGTATGGAATAAGAATACAAGAAATTAGAACGTATTTTAAAGTGAGTTGTTTCCTAAGTTGCAAATGTTCAATGGCATTTAAAAAGTATGGCTTGATAATGTTAATAAAAACTATTAAATAACAACTTTTTCATTTCTAACGTTTTCAAGAATACAAAGTCAGAAATGCAAAAATTGCAAAATGCAAATAATAAATAATTTTCTCGTTACAAATGTTTCAATTTCATACATGAATTGTCTTAATTAAATCCTTTAATAAATCTTTTAAAAGAAAAGACTGAGAATACGAGCTTTTCTATAGTATAATTGTTTTGTTATTTTCAACATTTTTAGAAATATTGTAATAATATAATAGATGACGTTTTTTTGATGATGGTAAGTGGAGATGAGGTCGACGATGGATCTCGTTTACTGGCTAGAAAAATATTCTTATAGTTTGTAAGTTTTATAGTTTTCACCACGATGTCATTTGATGTTAAATCACTAAGGTCTAAGGTGATAAACACGCTAAAACTAGAACGAGTGCTGGCTCTTAAACGCAGCCGTTTGAAACACTATCAGCTGCTTTGCGATCGAGCACTTGTGGTACACTTGAAGGTGGTAGCTATCCACACGAACTTAGAAACCGAAAACTCCAATTAAGTTATAAGGATATAGAACTGCGTCCGTCGAGGCGGTGCCCTACACGCTATCAACTAAGGCCTCAACGCAAAGTTATCGAAGCAAATTAATTTATAAAACTCATACGAACTAGATTATAAATATTTACATCTGTAATGAACAAAACATACAATGACTTCTAATCCGATATTAAAAATAATTTCATCATTATTCTGAAAATCTATGCATAGATAGCGGAACTGCACGTCACTGTCAAGCAATTTTACATTAAGTTAGATATAACGCGAGCTTCGTTGTGCAAGTTGTGATTGCATCCTCCATAACTTTGAGCTGTGCTCGCACTCGATACCTTTTGTGTTTGCGGAGGCGCCTTTGTGTGAACCAACGACTCGTGCGTTTACTTTACACTCGCTCTATGCTGTTCTCTATGGTGATATTTTAATTAAATTGTTAGCAAGTGCGTGGGCCGATCATTATATTTTGTAAGAGAACAAAATAAGTTTAATTTAAACCGATAAAATAAAGTAATTTATTTGTTATACTGTATTACTTCACAGCACATTTAACGCATAACAAAATTTTATAATTTACAAACATGTGCCAATTACAAAGTAATCATTATAACATTATATATAGCATATGTGTCTTTTATATTCAAGTAGATGGATTCTTAGGTTGGACTGTGACTTCAATGTTAAGTATTCTTGTGGATATAAGAATTCATGTGTAAGTGTTTCTGGTATGTTCTTATTCGGTACTCTATCGTAACATTTTTTTTGGGAATTCAGTTTCTGGATAAAAATGTTCCTTTTTTATGGAATAAATCAATATAATGGAACTTCGTGTCATACACATTAAAACACCCATGTAAAAGCGTTCTTTGCGTAGTTATGTTTAAGTGGCTATGGTGTATTTTATCACGGGTTTTGAGTTATTTTTGTGGGTATTTTAAAGTGAATAAATTAAGAGTTCGATATATTCTCTAATTAATCCATAAAGCTTTTATGAACACTAATCAATACTTACCTACCTGATCAATAATAAATGGTATAAAATAATGTCACTATCCGCCTCTGTCCGTATGTATTCTTAGTTATCTTAAATTACGAAACAGATTGTTATACAGCTTTCAGTATCATTTACAAAATGTTATCCTGAAGGTATATCTATGAAACGTGTTTATTACGCTCGTAAAATTTTATTAATCAAAATAATTTACTATAGAATTATATATCTTATGAACTTATGTCGTATGTTCCATATGTTCCATTCATACAGACAAGTTGTGTTCAATCTCTTTTCTCTGTGCTATAAAATTATATAATGTTCATGAAACTATAAATGTCTAACTCGTTCTTCTTCTGTCTCTTCATCTTATGCTACAAGTATTCATACTTTTAGTGCAGTTCACTGCACTAAAATATATGCCGGAATAGAAAAACCGATATTAAATTTGTTCGGATAGATGACTATCGTCTCTGAACGTCCATCAACGATTCGTACTTTTTAACTGAGAATAATAATAATAAAAGTGAAATTATGAAATGTTTTCATGCTGTTCAATAATAAGGTTATGTAATTAATATTTCTATTACTTTTATTTATAATCTGTTTCTTTTAACAATCAGTGTAATACCTTTTCAAAGGTTATTCTATTATTTAACATTCACATCAAAGTTTCTCTTACCAAATTACATAAACAAAAGAGAACAAATTGAAATTATTAAAATTTTTCTATTTGGTTTCGAGATCAAATTCTTTTAGGTAGAGATTGTAAATGACTATGCTCGCAATTGAGGTAAGGTAAAGTGGTTAAGTTTAATATGGTGCGTCCTAGTGTATACAATTACCAACTGATAATTGTCCATGACAACTGTCATTCACAACTGAGTTGTGAATTATTGTAAAATGAGTACAATAAAAAGTTCCGTGAAAATACACTTAGGTATGCTAATTGCGGTTGATATCGAGTCGTCGATTTCTTTTTTATATCATAGGAGGCAAACGAACAGCTGTTTCACCTGATTTTAAGTGATCACCACCGTCCATAGACACTTGCAACACCAAGGGAGTTGCAAATGCGTTGCTAGCCTGTATCTGGGGGAGGGATGAATAGGAAAAAGTGAGGAGGGGAAGGGAGGTGTTTTTTTTATATTATAGGTGGCAAACGAATAGGCGGCTCACCTGATGCTAAGTGATCACCGCCGTCCATAGATACTAGCAACACCAGGGGGAGTCGCAAGTGCGTTGTCAACCTCTGTTTGGGGGGAACGGGAAGGGAGGAGGAGGGGAAATGGCGGTGAAGGGGAGGTAGTGGCAAGCACTGTTACTTCACGTCGGTGTTTTGTGAGAGGGTGGTTGTACCCCGGGCGAGCCGACTCATTCATGCTGAAACCAGTAATAGCTTATATCTATTAAACAAAAAAAGATAAAAATGATAAAATATACTTTTATACTGTTGATGAATGCACACAGAAAGGAATTGTACTCTGAAATCACTATAATTAATGCCTACCATATAATAACGTTGTCAAAATAATAACTTCTTATAATGTATATGTATTGTTCCATGAACGTAATATACTTACCTAAACGCTTCTGCTTTCGATAGAGCAAAATAAGTATGTCGTCCAGTTTTTGCCCCCGGCACGGCATCGCCGCGCAATCGAATTATTTCGTCGCCACCATCCATGCAGTAAATTAAGAATTAACACGGAAGATTATTTTAAAACATACATCGGGATAACCTTTCTAACGAGATTGAGATTTAAGTTGTCTGATAACTTTTTAATTGCTAGATCTATCTACACGAGGTCGGTTACCTATTTTGGCGATAAACTTTTTTATGCGATATAGGTTTTAGTATTTGACCTCACCTGATTTTAAATGACGATGTAGCTTATAGTAATTACATTAGAGGGTGGACTGGCTCTCAAATTCAACTGCCTAAATACTTCAACATGTGCTTGGCGACAAGTTTTCAACTTTGAGAGTGGTACCTAGCCAGGCGAACTTGGAAAAGGCCTTACCACCATGCTATGATTTAGTCCCAGCGTTTTCAAGTATCAAACCTATGTTGTTCGACGTGGGTTCCGAACACGCTATTATAATTGATAATTTAGTTTTTCTTATGCCAAAAGTCAGCAAAGACAGCTCAGGCAGACAGCCCAGATGATAGAAAATGGTTATCGTCGTCTTTGGACTACTGCAACACCAGGTGCAATAATGTAACAATGCAACCTTAAGAGAGCGTGCTTCTATTCCTTTTTGAAGAGCCCCATTTTCATGCTCTAAACCTGAAGGAAAACCGTACTGGATAGCCCATTTCACAACGTAAATGAATGTTCTAAAGAACTAACTTGATGGTAGTCGTTATTTTGCTAGGTTTTAAGGTTTGTGCATGAGCAATCAGATAGCAAGGGGATACGCAAGTTTGAAGTGCCTTGAGTTTTCAAGCAGATATGATCATGATTTCGATAGAATCTCTGGGAAATTTGATTTAGACACCAACGCATTTATCATTAGGAGCTACATCGTCGTTCAGATGAGCTACTATAAAGTAGAAAGATGTTATATGAAAGTGATTTTCAAATAACTGGGCAACAACAACTTTACAAGTCTAATAGAAGGGACATAGAACATATGTCTTTTTGATATGTGGAAAGTAAAATGAGAAATTACATAAGAATACTATGAATTTTACAAATCTGTTTTTTACACTAGCACGTCAAAATGGCTGCACAATGCTTGAAGGAAAGTAAGGCACAGTACAAACACAACGGGTTTATCGGTGTTAAATACCGACGGCTGTCGTCACCATCATATCGATCTGCAAAAGTGGCTATTCACACCTACTTTGAAGGACCCGATATCGTAGGCGGAAAAGCGATTCCACATCTTTATAATGCAACTCTGTATAAAAATTAACGAGTTTCTTCGTTCTTAGCGGGACGGTTGCTACTGTGATTCTGTGGAAATGCTTACGCCTATTTTTTTCCTACAATATATTACTAATACTATCTATGATTTTAAACCTTCCTTAACCTTCCGAGTATATTATGTTACGGTCATTATTATAAAGAATATTTTCTGTTGTATGCGTGATAAAGTTATATATTACACTGAAAATTATTCGCCGTTACTAATATTATTATGGGGAATATGAGTTTGTTTGTTTGTTCTTTTTTTACGCCTAAATTAATTGTTTATAGGGGCTTTTATTCCACCGAACATATCAGCCCCATTGTTCCCTAATCTTTTTAGCTCTATCATGAGAGTCGCTGATGAGGTATCTGTAAGTTATAAGTTCTGTTATATTTATGGTCAATACACCGACTACACGTCCGTACATTACTTAAAGTCTCCATTGAAAATCAGGGCAGCAGTACCAACCAGTTGTGCTGCAGCACTTTGCTGAGTGGAGGTGCCTTTGTTGGATATTGTAATAAGCTATGTATATGTTAATTTTGTTGTTTTGATATTATCCAGCAATAAAGTCATTTTCTTTCTTTCTGTATCGTTACCAGGTCATACAGCGTCTTAGCTTCACCCGAACAGGGTTCAGCCAAGATGCTGTGTAATCGATCATTGTGAAATTGTGAATATACGTTGTCAGGAATAGAGGAAAGGACAGATATATTTCATCCAGAAAAAGTATTATTAAACATATTATTATAAAAGTAAATATATTATTCACAAGGGATAGGTTAAACTTACATAGACACGAGTGACGCCGCTAGCAAAAGCTAGTTACTAAAATATTAATATTTACATTACATTATATTACAATATATTCAGAAATAATAAGTTTTATCACAATAATGAGTTTGATACGAGATATTTATACATGAGAAATACTCTCGTAGAGTTGCGGAGCGAAGGACTTACCAGTTTATAAAAGGCTAAACTAAAAATAAACAAATGAATAACAATAGTAAACAAATAATCAAATATAAAACTTAATAGAAATACCTACACGGCATTATTGAAGTATCCGCATTCCAGATGGTAATTATGTATTTACTTATTGACAAAAAACGTCCGATCATTTTCATTTCTCGAACACTATCAGAAAGTCAATCTTACCACACTCGTTATTCTATATAGTTGTATGTTTTTGATATACATTTATTTTTACAGTTCTTTTATGTAGATTGTAAAGTAATGTCACTTATTTGTTTTATTATTCATATGTGTTACGTGGCGTCGTTAAATTAGAATTTTTAGAAAAAATATCCACAGGAAAAATGTTCTGCCGGTCAATATAATCGTGGGCTCAAATCAAGAGGCCTTTGTTCGGAAAAAAAAAACATTTACCTATGATTGTGTTTTGTATTATTTAATTGCAAATAGTTTACTAACATTTTATTTTCTGGAACACTCTATTAAAAGGTCAATCTTACTCCAGACATTATCATAGTTGTTCGTTTTTTTTTTTACTTTTTTTATAGTTCTTGTATCTCATTTATAAGGTTATACATATGCTCTTATATGCTTATATACTTATGTATATGTGTTACGGATCATCGTTGAATTAACAATAAAAAAAACAACAAATAAATCAGTCCGTTAATAATTTCGTGGGCTCAAGTGAAAATGTCTTTGCTTATAAAAAACAACATTTAACTTTAATTGTGCATTATATGATTTATTTATTTATTTACACATTAGGCGTTAAATACGTAATTCAATACAGTCAACCACTAGGTGATGCAGAGATAAATGTTGGTAGGTGTAAAAGGTGAGGTTTTTATAAAATTATGTTTAACCTATTTAATATCACAATATATAAATAAAATTTACAATCATATTCATTTTAGACAAGTGCTAAATTACTTTGCAACTTTCAAAACATTTAGGTGTTTCAGAATAATGATGATATAAATAGCGAAAAGAAAACATTATAATTGTCTTAAATAAACGGAAGTAAAAACACCTATTTAGTAACAGTCGCCACCGCCGAAAATTAACATTTGTGAAATCAGTCAAACAAAAAATTCAAATCGATTTCAAGCAAGAACATTGTTAACTACAAAAACGTGACAGGTGCTATAAAAAACCAATCGATACAGTATCAACTGTAATAAGTCAGAATTTTTGTTCGTATTTTCAGAATCTTATTAAATCTGGTAATATCACGTCCAATTTCTACTAGTGCCCGACGTGAAAGTCATAATTATACTCAACCGGCTGCGACACAAATGTGAGAAAAAACTACACAAAACCTAAAATATATCTGTCTAAAATTGCGAATATCATCGTAGCTTTTTAAACATAGATTTTGTCATTTTTCTAAAACATTTTTCAAGCGTTGAATATAGCAAAATCTTTGCAATCTCTAACAAAATATATGCATAAATCAATAATATTATTAATAAATGCGATAGTTAATTGAGTTTTAATTTATAAGCAAGATCCCTTGATAATTAACTCGTTGTTAGAAGCAAAATTTTTCAAAAAACTGATAGCAATGTTATGCCATAGGACAAAACTTTTACGTTAACCAAAGTATTAGTAAGCCTTCTAGTCGCAAATTTGTCTATGAACGGACTTGACAATTCCTTGAAAAGGTTGTACGTACTCAAACCCCATGGTTCCAAAGCTTCGTCTCTAAGAATTGCAAAAACGTAGTCTATGCCAATTACTCGTGCTACTTACACCATTCGATGTTTCCTGTTCAACAGCAACTATGCCAGCTCTCAAAGAGTGCAAAGACGTGCATATCATTTAATTCCAAGGGTATAAACATTATCACATCGGATCATTTAGTATCGTCAAGCGCTAAACCAATTGACTCCAAATTCGCTTACAATAATTAAATTTTCATAATCTGTCCTACCCAAGTCCTTAACAAGCAACTTTTTTTCATACCCTAACCCTATTTACATTCTTTCCAATTCATTAATGATGTGCTCCAGCACTCGTTTAAACAACAGTATACTTTTATCATGGTATTATTTTTACTTACCTTAAATTCAAACGTCTCGGTCGTCCTTATGTCCGAACATCCGAACGCCTACACCGATAAATGTTTGTACTTCTATCTCCATTGTTATAGCATATACACGTTCAGATGTCATTGCGATTGTTGGTATTATTATTATTCTATGACTGATAAGCTTCAATACAACAGAAAATGAAGACTGAAGCTGCAGCGCCAACTTTTCTAGTTATAATATTTTGATTCGTAATAAATTGTGACACAGTAGTTGCACACTTAACGTGTTATTGACTTATTACAATTAGAATTACAGTGCCATATGAAATAGTAACTTTATAATATTAGTATGATAATAGGCATATATATTCCATATAAATTTTTGTTGTACTGTGTACAGAATTACTCAAATTATGGTGTCTAAAGAAGCAAACAATGTAAGGACAAAATTTATCTATTATATAAAATCAATAAGGCAATCCGCTGTACGCTTTAGATTAAATGCTCATTTATTATTTATGCTGTTAATAATCACAATAGAAAAATAATAAATATTAAGCGGCGATAACGAAAATTGTTAAACAGAAGAAAGCGGCGCGGCTTGAGCAAATAACCGGGAAATGGTATCGTGACAAACATCCATGCTTCAAGCGACCTCTAGTAAATCAACGCGCGAATGAAATCCAATTACTGATACAAAAAAAAACTATTACTTTCCAGAACAATATAAGTGCCTGCACTATAGATATTGATATGTGGTTATATGATATTACTTCTGACATATGTTCTTTTATTTAATTTATATTTATACATTGATAATCACGGAGAACACCGCGAGGAAATTAGAATACCTGAGGAATATTCTTGAAAAAGTAAAATAAAAAACTGTACATTTGTAAAAAATTCGAAAAGTTAAAACGTCTTGATTCGCATGCTGATTTACAAACCGATGTCTTATATCTAGGAGAAGCCTATTTACCCCTAGATTATCGTAGAAGTTATTAAAAAGTTTATATAATTTGTTGCTCTTTCTCATGCTAATTGCAAGCAAGTTAATAATAGTCATATATAGCTGACAGATATGAACCATCACAAGAAATAATAGAAAATTTAAGAGGTGTAGTTGTTCTATTATGTTTAATGTCATAAGTGACATTCACAAATAACACAAAATACTTCGATTTTTTTAATGGTGGTAGAGCCACGCTGAAACTATTACTGGTTTCAGCATGAATGGGTCGGCTCGCCCGGGGTACTACCTCATAGAAAACCGACGTGGAGTAACAATGCTTGCATTGTTGCGTTTCGTTCGGTCAGTGAGAGCGCCGGAGGCCCACCTCCCCTCCCTCTCCTCTCTCCTCTCCCTCCTCTATCCCTTCCCCCCAAAGGGTGGCAACGAACTTGCTACTCCTCTGGTGTTGTTAGTGTCCATGGACGATGGTGATCACTTAACATCAGGTAACCCACCTGTTCGTTTGCCACCTATGACAAAAAAAAAGATTTGCGTACTTTATAGGCAGCAATATAGCATTTGACTACAACCTCATCTCTTGTTAAACAGCAAAATAGTCTAAGATGATGAATACACTAAACCTGACTCTCAAAAACGTTCCAAATATAGTGAATATTTTAATAATATTACATAACTTAATAACAGTTTAAACTTAGCTTTAAACTCTCATATAAGCATTATCTATTGCGATTTCCAACTCAGTAATTAAAGTGACGTATAATGTATTCACGCAGTTCTATTGTAAGCTCTGTTTATTGGTATGTATTTTTTATAAATCTTGTTTTCTTCTAAATTTATATTTGTTTTGTTTAATCCTAAATCTGTGGTTATAGTAGCTATATCTCTTTAGTGTGACCATCCGTGACGTGTTATATGTGTCTGTGTTATTTGTTCGTTTGTTTTAAATTTTCTATTAACATTAATATGACCGACTGAACGTCCGTTTATCATCATATAGGCTCCCATCAAAAATCAGCGCTGCAAATACTTACTGTATTGCAGATTTTTGCTGAATGGGTTCGCCAATTGTTGAACATCTATTTTTTATTGTCAAATGTATTTTTTCTGTCTAATTAGTTTGTGTAATTTAATTGTATGGTTGTTCCAAAAGTATTTCTTTCTTCTATCTTTCCTTCTATAACACCAACACATACTAAAAGTAGGCGTATCACAAATTAAAATAAGATTTGGTGCAGTTTTTTTATAAAAAGAATATTTAGATATTCTTTACAAGTATACCTACAGGTAGAAAGATAATCACTCTCATATTATTTAATAATTATTAAACTACGGCAATATAATAAAATCATTGGACTTCGCTCTTAATATCTCTGCGCTCGCTCACTGTTGCCCGTAATTACTATAGCAAGACCAATTCATCATTCTTTATTACAATCATAAAACTGCATGCAAATTTCATGTAAGCTCTGATATTCGATGCGAATGAATTTCGATACATTGCAGGAATCGATATTTTTTCTTTTTATTTTTTAATAAAAACACTTTTTTATTAACACTCAAAATCGCGATTATCTAAATTAATTTTGAGGCAAGTTTACCATTTTAACTTACATCTCGTCAATTACATTCAGATTATGTAAACCTGTTTTTAAATTGCTTGACTTTTTTAATCATCACAATTATATTTCGTTGGAGAGAGTGAAACTGAACATAAAAATTAGATAGTGGCTTGAAAACAGTTCTTTTTAAATATTTTATTTTACTAGACTTTGTTTCGTATCTTCGATTAACATGCCAGCTTCATAGGTCAGCTCAATTGACTTTGTCAGCTTTATTTCTCAAATATCACTATTATTGATTGACCAATTGTTACTAAACAGCCTGGGCAACCTGGAAGATACCCATCTTGATAAATTTGATAAGCCAGATACAGAGAATTAGATATATTTGTTTAAAACAAAATGCAAAGCCACAATATTCTATTTATATTAATCGTTAGATAGATCATTAGGAAAATAATTATTCAGTTTATAACGTATTTTTAGAATTGTACGATAGATTTTTAAATCCTTATGACATAATATCCATATGATGGTGTATATACATACATACATTAGTATACATTAAAGAACTTATGATTTTTTTTTTCGAACTGACTACGCTATTAACCCGACAGGGTCTTTACAGCTTCACCGGACTACAGCCACCTACCCTTCACCGGACTACAACCACCTACCCTTCACCGGACTACAACCACCTACCTGAACTTATGAAGAAAACAGTAATAAAACGTTTAATAAATTATCGGTTTATCAATTATGTATACTGAATTAATTATTTACGAAAATAACAATGAAAGGATTACGAAAATTTAAAAGACAATTCATCTTTTTCAAAAGTAGGTATATCTGTTTCAACGGATTGAAATTCTTGTAACATTTCTTGAACAAAATGACTTTCAAAATCATTGTCTCAACATAAACAACGGCTCCCCGTGTTTCCACTGAAAATGTCATTAATGTCAGAGTGAAATTCGGGGTCTAATCTCGTCACTGCAAAGCTTATTACATTTATACAACGGAGTAATCTTCGAATAAAGTTTTCAATGGAAAGTGTTGAATCATTGAGGATTGCGAACCCTTGCCCACTGAAAGAACTCCACCCAGTGCTGCCAAACGACGTTTTAATACTGTATCATTTATAATAGTTTTTCCTAGAAAATAACAAATATCAATGTAATTTTCTTACATATATACTAATTTCATTTACTTATATTAATTTTATACTTAATATTAATTAATATAATTAAAGGCGAAAAAATATATATGTATTAACATAAAAATTTTTTTTGTTTAATCATCAGATTAAATTACTTCAAGAAACTTCAACCATAAAGTTTGTTTTTATGGTTGATTTATAAGTTTTAATATGTCTATAATTAATTGAACAGTGATACACCTCAAAAGTACCTTACCTACATCAATTAAAATACTGTTATATATTTCAAAATTAATAAATATATTAATTCACCAGGTATTACTAAAGCGTCTTCGAACAGTTTAATGTCTTTAAGAATACGTTTCGTCGATGACTCGACATCGGAACTGAAATCTAGCAAATATTATTAATTAAAATCCAATTTTGTTACAATAGTAATAGATTAAAAAAGGGTTATTAAGTTACTTGTAAAATATAGTTTTTAAAATATATTACTTTTAATTTAGATATTTATTTTATATATCTTTCGTTTAGATTATATCCATGTTTTGTGTAGATATTTTATGATAATAATAAAATATGAATACTATTGGATGTTGCTATATTCCCGATTCATAAACTTCAAAATTGACTCACTCGTCACCACGGAGTTTGCAGACCTGTCTTTTTTTCATAGAAAAGGTTCCTATGCTATCTACAAATCGCAATTATACTGTGCTTCGTCGTTATTGATTTTATATTTCAATTTAAAATGGACGAAGTCGTGGATGACTTATAGAGTATCATATAAAATCAAGAGACATGTAAAGGGGTATCAAAAATGCTTACTATTATTATAAGAATGAATGTGAGTTTGTTTGTTTGTTTCGGCTGAGTGCCTTAAGCGCTCGCCTTAGTAGTCCGGTGAAGCTGTAGAGGCCTCCAAAAAGGCCAATAGCGTAGTCAGTTCGAGAATAAAAAAAAAGTTTGTTTGTTACGCTTTCACGACTTAACTACTCCACCAATCATCATGAAATTTTCCAAAAGATAGGTAAAATCTATATTAATGCGAGCGAAGCAAGCAAGCAATGTTAATACAGCAAAATTTATATTCAAGCATTTATTTATTAAAGGTACAAAAAGTCGCAGATATCTGCTAATCTATACTAATATTATAAAGAGGTAAAGTTTGTTAGTTTGTGACGTTGTAGGGGGTAATCTCAGGATCTCCTAAACCTATTCTGAAAATTCTTTTACCAATAGCAAGCCACGTTATTTGTGAGTGCCATAGGCTTTATATTAACCAGAAAAATGAAAAGACTTTTTTCGTAGTCGAATTAGCAAAGTAAGTCGGAGAAAAAACGGTTCAATAAAAAAGTTTCTTCTGAACGCTGCCTAAAAGATGAGAGATATATGATTGAGTTCTAGAGAAAAATTGTAGACCTTGATATTGCCTACAAAAAAGTCACTGACAGCATATGTCTAACTTCAAAGTATTTTTTATTATCTGGGCGGGATAATGTCCGCCGTGCCGGCTAGTAATATATAGTGCAAACTAATAGATGGTATTCAGCAACAACGAGAAAGTCTAGGTACAAATATTTATATAAAGTGAATTGGGAGGTCTTTTTGTTAGCATTGACAAATTTATTTCCATCACTACTACTTAAATCAAAATAAAATAAAATATTTATTCAATATTTAGGCCTTAAGAAGGCACTTATAAACCTCAAAACTACCACCGGCTCTGAAAATAATCCAGTCATCGAGAAGAACCGGTAAGAAACTCGATCTGGTTTATCTTTTCACTATACATAACATAGCACAACATATTTTTATAGATAACAGTTACTTTCGTTTTTGGTGAATGCACAGAGAGAGACGTCATTTCCAGACGTCACCATCGTTCACATATTGATCCACCCTAAGTCTTTATGTATTTTGGGGTGTAAGGGGTGTCAAATAACATCTAAGACTTGAGACACCCATGCTAACCTCACCTGCACGTGGTGCACCCTGCTCAATAACGGACGAGGCAATGGCGAAAGCGGGGTGGTAGGGTTTTACAGCCTGACTGGGTCGCAACCACCACGTATATGGCGAAAAAACCCGTCATAGCGATTTGCTTCTGCGGGTCGCGTTTCGGGATCAACCTGTGCATATCCAGCTTTTCGCAGGCCGGCATGACATCGGCGACCGGCGATGGATACTGTGTCACTCGGTGGTCACCATTGTTTTTGGATTGTACTGTGCTTACCATCAGGCATAGTGCAGTCATTTTGCCGTGCTACTATAAAAAAAAGAACCGCTTGACATGAGACTTGAACTTACTATCTGGTAAATCGGTATTGTTTTTTTTTTCGAACTGACTACGCTATCGACCGAGCAAGGTCTTAACAGCTTCACCGGACGACTAAATCGGTATTGTGCTTAGGGACTTTGTTAAATTATGAAGAATATATTAGGAGAATAGAGTTAAGATACCGAATTCCTGAAATTATTCAACGATTCTCGAAGCCCCAATATTATAAATTGCTCGAAGTGTCATATTATTTTATGTTAAATTTTCAGAACAAAACAGTGTAATATAAAAACCAGAGTTGCACCGAAGCCAACAAATGTAAATAACAAGTTCTGAAAAATATTATAAAATTACAAAATGATATCGAGAAGAGAACTATTCCACATACAAAAAATAAACCCCGTACAAAAAGTGTACGATCCTTTTCCATTTTCCTTGGTATCCGTCACCCGGGCTGCGCAAACCGCGGAGTCATTGCATCGCAATAACCAATTGTGAGCGTATTACGTGTCCTATCACAAAGCCCCGAGCTTTTTTAACAAATCCACAGTTATACTGGAAGCGATAAGGTTCGTTTCAGATAATATTCTTTGTCCTTTGATTTTTACTACATTTTTTAAGTAAAACTTCTTTAGCCGCGACTAGAAGGTAACTGGACGACAATGCAACGGAAATCCGTTACGGCAATATGGTATCATGTTTCTGTACCGACCGGTTTTTAAATCTTTTTGATTGTGGCAATATATAATTTAAAAAATAGACCATAAATAAAAAAAAAATTGAATAATAATAAAAGTCATACAATAGAATTAATTATGTATGTTAACAATACTCCTTTCACACAAAGGAGGTATGAATGCTGCAACATTACGTTCAAAATTCAAACGTAAAACAAAAGACGATTTTTTCATCACATTCCATTTTGTTCCATTCATTCTATTGTCACCCGTCTAATTGTAAATACGCAAATACATTAAACAATTCCACTACAAGTTTTCTACAATAATTTCATTCAAGTCCGTCTCCTGTAATAATTAACAATGTATATAGGGGCGTGCGAACGTGCTGACATCTGGTTTCAATGTAAGTAAGTAACAAATTAAATCAAAGCTTCATTCATTATTTATGTAGTGCCATCTATCAGGTTATTCGGAACTTAAATAACAAGGTTTACTTCAATCGCGTGTGACGGTTACACGTACTCATTGTTTTGATACTTTACAGGTCTTAGCGTTTGATCACGATCTCATTTGATTCTAAATGACGATATGGTCTAATATGATAAATACGCTATACAAAAAGTACGCCGGTTCTGAAGTACAGCTGCCGGAACACACCAGCATGGGCCCGGAGACAGACTACCAACTTGAGGGTGATCGCTAACCAGGCGGACTTAGAAAAACCCCTACCACCATGCTATGGTCATCATCACTATGTCTACCTTAACCGAGAGCTCCAATTCAGTTGCTAGTACGCGAACCTACGTTCATCAACACAGTGTCTCAGATAGGTCGTCAATTGCATGTGTCAGGCAACAGCCAAAGACGAGGTGTGCCGCGCACCCTTGAGCTAGTTGTCAAAATAAAATCGGCTGAGTGCCTTAAGCGCTCGCCTTAGTAGTCCGGTGAAGCTGTTAAGACCTTGATTGGTTAACAGCGTAGTCAGTTCGAAAAAAAAATCAACACAGTGTCCGAACATGCTACCAACTAAGCCATAATAGCAAACGAACGAATCAACCAAAATAGTATACTTATCGGTAATCTAAATAAATATCAGATATACATCTACGTAGTATTCCTACAGAATAATTATTTTCACATAAATTAAATTATATAATTAAAGCGCTTCACTTTAATCACTTCATTTTAAACAGCTAATTCCACCAATTTCAATTGATTTGCTTTTGGGGTACGGAACTAGGTATGTTATTGGGATGAAATTTTTATTCGTGTATAATGTCGACCATTACTGCTTAGCCACCATAAGAAAACGTAACCATATGTAGATCGTTCTCAGAATTAGTGCTACACATAGAAAAGTACAATGAGATCGGTTCAAATAATTCTAATAATGCACGTTGTAAAATACAAATAATTTTCTCATATAATCGATTAGAAAATTCAAGTATTATATATAATAATATATATATATATATACAGAAACAATTAATTGAGTACCGAATTTCGATATAGAACGAGTAGTGGTATTTCCAGTTAAACCATGATCCGTAGACGATTTTTTATTACTTTGACTGTGATGCGACAAAGTCGTTTTTGCGCAAACATATCGGCGACAATGGGAAACGGCGCTTTTGTATTTTTAGTTTGATTGATGATTTTAATTTCCTATTTGGTTGGTTGATTTTATGTGATCGATTAAATTTGTACCTTTATCGATATGCTATATCTATTTTCATTGATATATAGATGAATCAAAATATGAGTCATTTATCTAAACACGAGAGTTTAAAAATTACTGTAATTATACCTTAAAGTTTTGTTTTAAAATATAATTTATAAATAAATACAAACGTTACTTCGATAAAGTACGTCTTTAACATATGTAAATTTTAATTTTGTGAAATTATGTATTATGTGAATGCGTCAATTACATTTTTATTCAATCAAATATGTCGAGTAAATTAAAATAGTCAAAGATCTAAAATATAATTTGAGAGTTATTTAGCACCAATAAATTTAGTAGGCGTGTTTGCGGCTCCTTACATCTTTTATATTATTTGTTGAAATTATGTCATTTTTTATTTTTGACTCGTGAGTAGTACTCAAGTTGTCGCAAAATTAATATTAATTGTCCGTGATCTTGAATCTAAACCTACCAATATCTACATTAAATAAGTTGACGCACTACAGTGCCCTCTAGTTTAAAGCAAAATGGATAATATGAACATATCTCATGTTTAATCTACACGTAACATATTTCATTACTATCCAATTAATAAATCCTACAGAACTACCATATATCATTAAAACCTTGTACGCTAAAAATTACTTATGTAAGCCAATTTTCACGGTTATCAAACCAAAGGTGTTGATATATACCATTTAGATATCGGATAAGTAAATACTAACACCCATTTTAATATAGATATTATTGAGTCTTAAACAGTAGCGGACATAATGAAAAAGTAAGATTTAAAATTATACAGTCGCTGTTATATCATCCACAAAAACATAATTTATCCGAACGTTCGATGCGCGGATGTGACAGGCGCGATTTAAATATGGCGCCGGCCGTCATCCCGCCAGTGATGCTGCGGTCGTCCATTTATCACTCTCATAAGCCTCCGTCGATATTATGATCAATGCCATTCGCCCGCCGATTCTCGTATTTCATGTAACAATAGAAAAGTTATTCCTATCCCTCTTGCTATCGTATAACCAAAGTTATAGATATCGTTGCTATAATTTCGATTAAAACCAATTTCGTTGAAATAAATGGTACGTTTTTCTCATATTATTCTGATTGGATTTTCTTGGTTTTTTGGTTTGTAGCTACTCATAAAGTTTAGTGTTATCAACTTCGATCAACAATAGCAACTGATCGAAGGTTATCGATATAAAAATTTCCAAATAGTTCGTTTTTTTTCATACCATCAAAAAGTCAACGCTGTGGCGGTGCCTCTTTTGCGACAATACTTATGTATTCGCCTTTGAAAAAAGAATATTTCCACAATCGGTTGATGACATGGCGATCCTCTGAATTCCTAAGAAATTATATAATAACACGTAATAAAGTAGCAAGGTTTCCACCCGCTTAGCTCACTTTGTATTCTTTTAGACGACACCTGAGAGTACGTAGTGGCTTTTAAAAAAATCTTTTAAATTCTACTTCCATACCTATTGTAAGATTATTAGAATACATTACGGAGTATATTTTATTATTCTGATCGAAGGCCGAGAACTTATTATCTGAATATTAAAAAAATACAACGTGTAAAGATTAAATATAATTCATAATTTGTACCCAAAAAACTTATAGTTTCTTATATGTGCATACACTAGTTGGGCCTCGCGTTTTCACTCGCGGTTAATGTACTCTTCGCTCTTAAAGGAATATAATAATCTGATTTCTAAGCTTGCTGAAGATGTGAAGGCGTTTCACGTCAAGAGCACGCAGTCAATTCTAATAAGCATACTTTTTTATGCCAAAGTCAGCAAACAGGCAGACGACCCATCTGTTGTGTGAGTTGCTGATCTTGAAGCGCGTGTTTTAATCCCTTTTAGAAGATCCTCATATCGTAACCGTGGGAGAAAACGATAGTAGTAGTAGGTGCGAATTTGAAACGGCGGTGAGGACAACAATACCAAAAAATCATTTAGAACACTGGTACATGCAGTAAAGCACATCCAATAATGTCTCTGCGAAATTCTAATGACTCAAAACTGCAATACAGTGTTCTTGAAGAATAGAGTATGAAATACAAAAATATTTTATCAAATCAATATAGGATCTAGAGATTAACGCACTAAAACAACTAAAGAATAAATCAAAAAGCGTATAGATACATACTGAAGTCGTATACAGATATTTTTCTTAATAATATTTTAACTGTAGGTATTGTCAGTTTTCTTATCAAAGTAATATTGTAACAAAGCCATCCTCAGATATCGAGTGTCGACACCTAAAGAGTGCGCCTCACAAAAGAATGAGAACCGGAAAGAAAGGTGAGTGCTACTCGAATGTAAGAGATCCCTCAGATTACATTCAATGGAGTCAAAGAGCTCGCCAAAAATCTGCGTGATCAATTGAATCTCGCTGATAACGCTTATTAAATTTCAAATGAAAAGATATTTTACCTATTTATTTATTCTTCGATTAATTTATGTAATTAGTGCGTATATAGTTTACATTCAATATGTATCATTGATTTTTAGGTTGCCTCCATTATGTTAACTAACTTGGTCCGCTTACGAGGCCATTAATATTGTTATATTTAGAAATAATCTTGTATTTTATACATTATTATTGAGACATAATCATAAACTGACTAAACAACTATGTTGACATGACAACCACTTCTGCATTCAAATATACATCAATACAACAATCCTCCCCCATTATAAAAATATTGAAGACAATAAATTTAGAAAATTCATAAAAATGGTTTATAGTCAACTCGAGGAATATTTCTTAATAATCTTCTTGCCACAGGAGCCGGTGGTGGCTGACCCTCGTCCTCTGTATTACACCATCCTCCTGTGGTAGGCAAGGCTTCTTCTTGCACAGTTTCTTTCTCGGAGTGATTAACGGGACTTGCATCAGTGCCAAGTGAAGGGTGAACAGGAGATTCCTCGAAAGACCTATCACTCAATTCTATAGGACATTCCCAATTCTGTACTTTGGAAGTCATAGTACCCTTATTAACTATTAACTGGTTCTTATGCTTCTTCATTTTGTGAGAGGTGATGCAATCCTTAATTATGTAGGTTACCTTTCCTATTTTTCTTATTACGATTCCTTGATTCCAAGATCTTTGATTATTTGGCATTGACTTTTTATAATAAACGTAGTCACCAGACTTAAATGATTGATAATTTCGCCCTCCATAGGCTTTACTTTGCAGCATCTGTTTATGCTTAATATGATTAGCGAGAGTATCTGATGATGTTTCTGGAACTTTTGGGTTTATTATATCCAGACGAGACCGAAGTTTCCGACCAAAAACTAATTGAGCAGGCGAAGTACCTGTCATGGAGTGCACTGAGTTACGATAGTCGAATAGATATTTTAAAAGATTCTTATTTATATCCTTAATATTGTTGCTATTCAAAACACAAGACTTGATTCCTTTTTTGACTATCTTAACATAGCTTTCTGCCTGTCCATTGCTGGCAGGATGATAAGCTGGAGATGTAACATGTGAAATCCCATTTGATAGACAAAATGCCGAAAATTCAGATGAAATAAACTGAGTGCCATTGTCACTTACTAACGTATGCGGTACACCGAATCGCGATATAAATTCACATAGTTTTGCTATAATTAAATAAGAAGATGTACTACTCATTTCGTAGGCCTCTACCCACTTTGTATAAGCGTCTACAATGATAAAATAACAATTACTATTAATAGGACCAAGTAAATCCACATGTATTCTATAGAATGGGTGTGGAGGATGAGGCCACGAAGCCAAAGGAGCACGTGGAGGTGACTGTCTAAGTTGAACACATATAGGGCAATTTGCAATAATAAACTCTATTTTTTTATCCATGCCAGGAAACCAAAATCGACTACGAGCTTCAGTTTTAGTTTTCACAATGCCTAGATGGGATTTGTGTAATTCTGATATTATTTTATTTTGTAAACTGGAAGGGACTATTAACTTATGACCACGCATTACACAACCCTTCTCAAAAGATAACTGCGTTTTACATAAAAAGTATGGTTTAAGCTCTTGATCTAGCATTTTCCTAGGCCAACCATCTTGTATATATTTAATAACTCTACGTAATCTACTATCTTTATACGTTTCGACATTTATTTGATCAAGTGTAACTGGCAAACTACCATCGACAACAAAATTTACATACGAAGCACGGTCCTCTACAACCTCTAATTCATCCTTTTGGAGAAACCTGTTGCTCACTTCACTGCCCACTTTTTGGAATAACTCTTGATCAGGCAGACTTGCCCTGGATAAATAATCTGCTGAATTATCTGCGCTACGGATAAATTCAATAGTAAAATTGTAACCACTTAAAAACAAAGCGTAACGTTGCAGTCGATTAGCAGAAACCTCAGGAATTCCTCGGCGAGGACCGAATATAGATAGTAACGGTTTATGATCCGTACGAAGTATAAACGGTACCGACCGACCATACAAATATTGATGAAACTTGCGTACACCAAATATTATTGCGGTTGCTTCCTTTTGAATTTGAGAATACCTTTTTTCTGCTGAATTCAGCGTTCTTGAAGCAAAAGAAATAGGACGTTCCATATGATCGTCCCCGATTTGCGACAAGATAGCTCCGAGGCCATTTGGCGAAGCATCAACTGTTAGAATCAATTTTGCATTAGGATCAAAATGAGCTAGGACTTGATCTGATGACAATATTTTTTTAATACAATCGAAAGCATTCTGATGTTGTGGGTTCCAATTCCATTTCCTTCCTTTTTGCAATAAATCGTAAAGAGGACTTAATACAGACGATGCATTTGGAACAAAACTCCGATAATAGTTAACAAGTCCTAAGAACGATTGTAATTTGCTAACATTGGTAGGAGTAGGCGCATCGGTTATAGCTTTTACTTTTTGTTCTGATTTTTTTAAGCCATACTTATTAATTGTATAACCTAAATACTCAATTTCATCCTTAAAAAACTCACATTTGTCCTTGCGTAAAGTCAAGCCCGTGTCTTGAAATCTTTGCAACACTGCGTTAAGTCTTTCCAAATGTTCTTTATAATTGATACCAGTAACCATGACGTCATCAAGCATACACAAAACCCCTTCTATACCAGACAGCAAGCAATCCATTGCCCGTTGAAAGATGGCCGGTGCACTAGCTAGACCAAATACTAATCTAGTATAATTAAAGAGGCCACGGTGAGTGTTAATGCAAGTCAATTTCTGAGATTCTTCATCAAGAACGAACTGATTGTAAGCCTGAGATAAGTCTAACTTACTGAATTGTTGTCCACCATGCAGTTTTGAAAACAGTTCGCGAGCTGTCGGCAACGGATATTTTTCAATGACCAATTGTTTGTTTAACCCAACTGCATAATCCGCACATAATCGTAATGAACCATCTCGTTTTAATACAGGCACAATAGGTGACGCATACTCAGAGTGTTCAGTTGGTTTCAATATACCTATAGAAATTAACCTGTCTATTTCTCTATCGACTTTTTCTCTAAGAGCAAAAGCTAGTGGTCGAGCTCTAACAAAAAAAGGTTTCATGTTTTCTTTTAATTGCAATTTAATTTTATATTTATTGAAGACACCGAGTTTGTCTGAAAATACTGATGGATATTTAGATTGAAGTGGAATAAAAATATTACTACTATATTTTTCACAAAAATTCACAGACATAAGTTTTAATTTAAATAAAGAAATAAAATCACGTCCCAAGATGGGCGGACCACCATCCTTAATCACATAAACATCTAAAATATGTGATTTATTTTTATAAGAAAACAAAAGTTTAGTTACGCCTACACACTCAATACGCTTACCTGTATACGATACCAACCGTTTACTAGTCAGAGACAATGGCAACTCATTAAAATACTTATTAAATGTTCGAGCAGATATAGCTGTGACTACTGAACCAGTATCAATTTGAAATTTTAAAGGTACTCCTTGTACAGATACCACTTCTGTCATAGGTTCACCATTTAATGACCGAATATTATAAAACTTACCATCGTCATCACTCTCACTAGTCATATTTTTCTGCATAAAATTTATCTTTTTGCACATGCGCTGCAAATGACCTTTTTGATTACATTTCTTGCATTTATACTTTGCAAATCGACATTCTAACGAGGTATGATTCCTATACCCGCACACAGAACACACTGCCTGAATCTTACTAGTCGAAGCTGTCGAGTGTCGATTAATTTTGAAAAGCTGATCGTTCTGCAGTGGCTCTTGAACTGTTGCCGATATTGATGCTGCACCCATACGTGCCGTACGAATGCTCTCTGCCAGATCAATTGCCATTGCTAATGTCAATTCCTCGACGTGTTGAGCAAATAGCTTATCACGTTCCACACCCGGAAGCATTCCCATTATAAAACGATCTCGTAAAGCTTCTTCGACGTTTAAAAAGAAGCAGTGAGCTGTTAGACCTCGTAATCTAGCTGCCCATTCTGCGAATGTCTCGTTCGCTTTTTGAAATGCGGCATAGAATTTATATCGTTCGCCGAATCCACATCTTGTAGGAGTAAAATGTTTATCTAAAATTTTCAAAATATCTTCATAAGGTACATCTTGCAGTTCCTTGGGCAATGCTAAGTCTGCAGCTAATCTATAGGTGCTTTCGCTGAGTGTACTCAACAAAATAGCTCGTTTCCTGATATTAGCAGGATCCTTTGTTGTGTCAATCTCGTTTGCGATATGGTTTATGGTTTATGGTTGCACTAAACGGTCTCTGAATGTTTGCCACTGTTGAACATTGTTGTCAAAACTTCCCAAGATTCCGTACAGTGCCATTTCGCAGTTAAAACGTGAGTTCTCGTCGCCAATGTTATATTTAGAAATAATCTTGTATTTTATACATTATTATTGAGACATAATCATAAACTGACTAAACAACTATGTTGACATGACAACCACTTCTGCATTCAAATATACATCAATACAACAAATATGTAGGTAACTTTAGGTTATGTTACTCTTTTAAAATATTTTTGGATAAAAAATTAATACATATAGATTGATTTAAGTATTCGTTAAGTACTTTTTCGAGTATCTCAATTATGTATTACGATACAACTGACTCGCTGAGCCCGAAACATGGGATAACCAATTTGCCACTTTTTTTAGTCTTTAACCACTTCTAATGATGCTTTACCTTACGATCTGGCAAATCGGTAACGTGTTTTAATTGTCAATCTTAACTGTGTTAGAAATTTGCAATACTTACGATTCAAGTTTTGGCGCCTGACAGTTTATACACAGCAATTCCACACCTCGATGAAATAAGAAGACAATTTATATTTCTATGCTTATATTATCGTGTTATATATTTTAAAATATAAACAATATTACAAAACAAAGTTTTCAAATCCAATTCAGAAATCACGTTTCATCCTACAACTAAGTCGCACTCAATTATTCACCCATCCCTTGAAACCACTTGAAAAAATCCAATCAGCATAACTCGTCACTTTAATATCGATCCCCAATTTGCGAACACTTATAAACTCGTTTTATGCATAGATATCGAATCAAAAACCAAAATATAATTCAGAAGCATTACAAGGAATTTGAACCTTAAGGCACACGGAATAATAAAATATTTTCTTTCATTAATGTATGAATTCCTTTGTGAAAGTACAAAGCTGAGGAGAGGTTTACTTCGAGTTTAAAATATTCATAGCTTGTACTGGATCGTATTTAAATATTTACATAAGTGTCAAGCGGCGTCACTGACGTTTGTCGATAAAATGTATTGAGTGGAATGGTTGAATCTGGGGTGACAAGCATCCGATATTATAGAACTTGCATTTCAAAGTGTTTGGTTTGGTATGTCTATGATTATCTTATTCAGAAATATTCATTTATTCTGAGGTCTATGATTCAGAGTTATACTCTGACCTAATTCTATCTAGCTTATCCAATGCAATGATAACTTTTCGACAGCGCCTTGTTAAAACTTGACTAACTGGTTTATTTTTTACAGCTGCAGTTAAGCAACATATAATTATTTCTTTTTCACCACCGATATTGAGAATATGCCATCTTACTTCCACATTGTACCTAAGATAGCGTGGCGTTACAATATTACTTTACGTATGTGTGCGTTATCGTATCATTTGTTTTATCAAAATATCATGTAGGTAATGTATCTATTAGTTACAATGTCATTGAGTTTATCAGTTCTAAAGTACTTTTGTTTTGATGTAACTGTAAAAGGGAAAACATGTTTAATAAAATAATTCAACTGTTGTCTGGATTAATTGGGGGTTGTAATATCTTTAATATTACTTAATAGCTGCTGGAAAGCGTGATAATATTGTAACATCCCTCGAGTTCAGTCCTACATTCAAAAGCACAAGAACTATATGGAATACACAAATATGTTGAAACGACTCAAGACCATTTGTTATATATTTATTGTACTCTCACAAACTAAAGTAAAAATATAAACAAAATGTAGTTTCCAAGACAAGAAAAATATTTATATTATACTGAGCCGTATTTTTGAAAAATATCACCGGGTAACACATTACTCGCCAGCCCTAATGTAAAAGTTCAGAAAACACATGCTGTTTTAAATATTAGTCATTTTGCGTGGAGGTTCATTGTCACCCCCTAACCGAAGTATACCAAGACGGTTAACACTCGGTAGGCAGGGGGCGATACTTCCACTAAGCATCGTGTATTCAAGCCATAAAAAATAATGGATCTGCGAATCGTCGAGATATGCACGGAAATACCGAGTGAGGTGAGCGCTCGAAAAATCGTAATGGCGTCACGAAAATGGGGATTAGCAAGCGATCGACTCGAAACCGATCCGAGAGCAAACATTCTGTTATGTACTTTTCGTTTAAAATAGGAAAAAATGAACACAGAAGACGGTTCTAAATATTAACTTTGTTTGATGTACATAAAGAGTTGATAAACGTATACCTTGAACCGTTGTACGAGTATTTCTGTCTCGTAAAATAAATCATGTGGAAAGCACTTACCTAATTTCAGGTAATGATGTTTACCAGCCGCTTATGAACATACGCCAGGTACAAGCGACGGTTTCTAACCGCAGCTTAGAATGATCACGGAGAATATATATAAAGAGGTTTGAACAAATTTATTATTAAATAAACAGTAGATAATATATTATTTTAATATTAATTAATGTTATGAAAACCATAACATATGAGTAGAAATAAAATCACGAAATGAAAATAACTACGGCATATTACATCATAATATATGTATATTTATTCTGGCCATACCATAAACAAATTCGAAAAATATAACAATAACAAATTAAAAAAAATGAAAATCGAACCTTACCTGTGATTCGGTGATATAAGTCACATTAAAAATGTACAAGAAACCAGCCTCTTCAAATATACCGATAGAATTGTTTTCAATTTATCTTAGTCTTATTGCAAAATGTGGCACCACATTATGTCATGATGGGTTCCTACCTTTAAAGTCCAAGTAATTCGTCTCAGGCAAACAAAGTTGAGGCCGATAGGGAGCGAACCCAATTATCTCTAATGAAGACAATGATATAAGCGCGGTTATTGATCTAGATTTAAATTTCATGACGGGTCAGTCCCTGCGACGTGCGAGCCCTTAATGCTTCTTGCGAAGTTTCAGCTAGCGCTAAAAGGATCTTGATACTTGATAAGAAACAGAAAAATATTTATCTATTATCACATTATATTCAATTAGGATATTCAAAATGATTGCAAGCAAAGCAAAGTAAAGGACTTAAAAATAAGGTCATTTTTGCATGGGGGTAGGACTTTTTCTTATTTTGTAAAGCAAGTAATCTGTCGCTGTTCCGACAGTTACACTTAAAATCTAATTTCCCTGTAAGTGTAACACATTACCATTTTTGTTCGTGTTATCTATGTATTGATATATGTATATAACTATGTATACAACTAACTGCTGTTTTACTCGTGGTAAATCCTCAGTATTACTAGCAGCCTCAAAAATCTCTACCGCGTCTGACGGCTCTGATAGCACAGCTTGTTCTTTCGGAGACGATGTCGAGGGTTCACACCCACTTCGTACTTCATTGCCGCACGGGTTACAGATTTGTATTGTAATACACTGATGCGACGCGAGTAAAATGAACTGGACATCTCTGGAAATTCGTTGTGCACTTTCAAGGAAAAAGCATTATTGTTGCTGAGAGACATAAATTTTACTTCCTAACAATTTACAGACAATAACTTTACTATGTTTCCGTTTTTGATATTGTATTTTCTATTCTTGTTACTGAACATTTTCATTCCATTGTATCATAATATTTCTACTGTATTAGCTACCTAGGATTATTTGTTATTATTTAAGTTTATAATGTTTGTTTTTGTAGTGTTTTGATTTAGTTTGTTTACCACGTAACTCATGCTGTAGTAGCTTTTAAAGACCAATGTACCTATAAATTATTCACATATAGCGTCATTTCGTGTGTGGTACATTGGCCACTAGCTGTCCTTTAATAAATAAATAAATAATCGTACATGTAATTATTTCAATTGATATTTGCAGCTTTTTCTAACGACAATGATTTCTGTTTACCTCATTTTATTTAGTAAAAATCCTTAAACAAACTCATGTTTATTTTATCAATGTATGGTATAGGCACATTTTATTGTAGGAACAAAAAAATTCCTTTGTCGTCTTCGTAGATCAAAACCATTCCGGCCGACTATATCCAAGTTTAATGTCCACTAACTAATTTCTTATCCCCAAAACATAATAATATGAACCAACATACACACGAACAAACATCTGAAATTATGATTAACGACCGCACGCACACACGGTCACCACTTTACGGACCTTCGTACACATTTACCTACATACATACATAATAGAATAGATCACCATCGAAGATTAAAATAGAGGTTGCGTTGTTAAGGCTCTTCGATCGATACACCTCGTGTTATTGATATTACGTTGAACAGTGAGGCGTGAGTACGATATCTTGCAACTATTTCTACGGCTTCTATAACATTGCGTGGATAGATTTCCGCTTGGAATACTATGTCCCAGAATACATTGTTGAATGTTAATAATCACTTACATGAGATTGTTTGTCGACAGTTTACAATTTCTTGATAAAATCTTTATATTAACATTGGTATCTTTATTATCAAAACTATCTGCAAATGGTTATAACATGATTGTTTTGTTTCATTGGACTAAATGTTTACCTGGAATAATTTTGAGTTGTTTTTGTTTTTTTTATTGTATGTAGCACGGCAAAATGACTGCTCTGTGCCTGACGGTAAGCACAGTATAATCCAAAAACAACGGCGACCACCGAGTGACACACTATCCATCGCCGGTCGCCGCTGTCATGCCGGCCTGCGAAAAGCTGGATATGCACAGGCTGACCCCGAAACGCGACCCGCAAAAGCGAATCAATATGACGGGCTTTTTCGCCATATACATGGTGGTTGCGACCCAGTCAGGCTGTAAAACCCTACCACCTCGCTTTCGGCATTGCCTCGTTCGTTATTCAGCAGGGTGCACCACGTGCAGGTGAGGTTGGCTTGGATGTCTCAAGTCTTAGATGTTATTTGACACCCCCTACACCCGATAACCCCTTTGTTATTGCAATTTTGTCTTTCTCGATAATATTTTAGTTTTATTAAGCTTTATCGTCACTGCTTAGCCCCTCTGTAAATTCCTCTCTCTGCATGTAAATTTGTCATTTAAATAGGTTAAGCTACTGAAAGAATCATCTGCATAAACAGCATATACTTCACGCTTCATTTTTATCGATTACTGTGTTAAATCATATTCAATTTTTAATGGCTCACTGAGAGTAAAGATAATACTAAAATAATGGAGGAATATACTTAACATTATCTGGAAGATTAAAAATAACTTCATTTGGAATTACTATAGGGTATTTTGTAACCTTTTCATTATTTACTATATAAATAAAATGATAGAGGTTTGTGGTTAATACATATTTCGATCAGATTTCTTTAGTTTTACATCCTAGACACTTGGTTATTATCTAAAAAAAGAACTATAGCATCTATTAATATTGGATTATTAGAGTTGAAAGAAAGTACTACTTTATAAGCGCTATGCTTTTAGCAATGTGTTTTATTGTCGTGGGAAAGTGGGGCAAGCGGTGTGGTAGTTTATGTTTTCTCTTCTCAATATAACATATATTGTTGAGATAATAAAGTACGCAGCTGAAATTGGAGGTATCAGATAATATATTATAAATAGCTACGAAAATTGTATGTTCACATATATTTTTACATCATCATCAGCCTGTAAGGATCATAGATCTCTTTCCCAAGGCAGGTATAATGTAGGGTCGGTTTCTCAGGAAGACAGCGGGTTCGATCCCTGGCCGCCCCTACCATGCGGCGGACGGTACACCGTCAGGTTTTAGTCCGTGCGAGTCGGACATAACCCACTCTCTCCCCCGAAAGGGTAGAGTATCCATAAAGGATTTCCCCAAGTAAAAAAAAAAGGTATGGGTATAATCACCACGCCAGCCCACCAGCGGCGATTTCAAACCCCGAGAAATCTATATTCCTATTTTTTCCAAGTACAGTAGTACTACAAGAATTTAATTCTGATTCAGTTTCCTCACGATATTTTCCTTCACCGTCCGCCGATAGTGATACCAGTTTAAATTAGTAAACGTACGCGAATTTCGAAAAATTCGTCGGTATATGCTGGGGCTTGAACCTGCGAACATCGGATTGATATTCCACCGGTCAGACCACTACGACTCTCTTTCACATTAGTCTTAAATCTCATATATTTTTACAACTAAAATAATTAGTGTAGGCATTCCAATGAACACAATAGTCCTTTATTACATCAAAAACGTTTTATAAAACTTGTTAAAAGAAGAATAAAATTGAATGTTATATATATAACTAGAATATACATTTTAGGGAATTTAATTTTTATGTCAATATAAAACGATCCCTTTTTCCCTGTAAGTAAAGATTATAAGAATAATATTATAAAGCAATTATTGAAGTTGAATCACTTTAGTATTTGAAACAGGGGTTACGGGGGCGTTATGCCGTATCGATCGGAGTTCGAAGTGTTCGACTTGAGCTCTTCCACTCGTTAAGATGTTAATGATTTTGCATAATAATTGCATCTCACGAAAAGTTCTTCGCGAACCAATCCTTTAGTATGAACGATTACCACAACTAATTATATTAGTAGAATAAGTATTTATTTCGATATTTACAATGTTATATCTTGTTTTCTGTAAATTGATTTGATTTTTGTATCGTATAGACATTTTTATAAAATAAAAAACCCTTCGAGAATTATAACGCCTAGATTCCAATTATGTATATACATATAATATTTGTAATTAGTTTAATCTTACTCTAATGAGTTACTGTGCCTGATGGTAAAGCACAATACAATCCTAAAACAATGGTGACCACCGAGTGACACACTATCCATCGCTGATCTCCGCTGTCATGCCGGCCTGCAGGCCTACGTGCAGGTGAGGTTGGCTTGGGTATCTCAAGTGTTATGATGTTATTCGACACCCCTTACACCCCAATTTTAAAGGTAGAAGATTTTTTTTGAGGTTTATTTTTGGGAAATTTATCTTCTAGTTCATTATTACTGCCATTGCCGAGTAAATATTACAAGAATCTTGTTAGGACTTTCCAGGGAGTTTTTGTGGTAAATCAGAAACCATGCTCCAGGGTATTATTTCCTATCCACTTCACTTGTACATAATAAAGAAACTATGTTACGTAAAACACCACCGATATTACAAAGGATATAGCCAAATGACACAAGATTGAGTAAAACATAATATTTACTACATAACATTCCAAGATCCAACTCCTTGTAGAAGATTAAGATTCGCTTCTCAATCTAGTAGGGCGAAACTCTAACTCATATTATAAACGCGAATTTGAGTTTATTTGTTACGCTTTCACGCGTAGACTACTCAACTAATTGTCCCTCCTGATGAAATAACGGCAGTGAACGATCAGTACCAGGCTGTCTCTTCAAACAGAGCGTGCTCACGCCCACGCCCGCGTAACCACAGATCACGCCACCGTGGTTTGGGGGTAAATTTCGCTCCCGCACACCAGACTAGGCCCCCCTCGGCAGCTGCTCAAGCCTAGGTCCGTTCCCTCGGCGTGGAGCCCTTGAGTACGCTGCTCGCGCGATACAGTGACACAAAATCTTACATCACTGCGACAACATTACACATATCACCTCCACACACACGTGCACGCATACACGCTTACACATAATAAGGTGGAAGGGTTTTATTTTTTCCCCTTATCAAACTGAAATAGTTTAGAATATTATCCGATACGAAATATATATAAGAGTTGTTGAGGTATGTATGCTTGATACACATGTTTCAACAACTCATATATATGGATGAATAGTTAGCTTAGCTTAGGTTAGCTCAGATAGATCGCGAATTGCATGTATCAGGCAACAGCCAAAGCCGAGGTGTGCCGCGCACCCTTGAGCTAGTTGTCAAAATAAAATCAGCTGAGTGCCTTA
>MU158755.1:995022-1017835 GCA_015888305.1 Antheraea pernyi
CGTGTAGGATTATATTCCAGACATTGCATCGCCGAGAAACAAGGAAGCGATTTTCAATAGGACTATGACTAAGGCATTAGGATTATAAATGTATCTATAGTGTAATTTTGGATAGTGAGTCCACTTGATTTTTGTCTGTATGGGTATAAAATCAATTTCTTCTGACGTTAACGACATTTTATTAACCCACGGGCGTACCATTATATTGACTACTAGCCAACCCGTGCCCACTTCGTTGAGCGGTAATAGGCATTATCAAGCTACAACTTTTCTCCAGAACTCAATCATATATATCTCATAATTAGGGCAGCGTTTGTAAGAAACGTTTTCGTTCGACCATTTTTCTCCGACTCCCCGGATAGTACCCCCTACAACCTCACAAACTTTACTTTTTATATTAGTATAGATAATATAATTAGTTAATAGCTTCTGCCCGCGACTTCGTACGCGTGGAATGGTTATTTTGGGCTAAGACGCAGCTGAAGCTCTCAAAAGGAAAAAAATCCCCGATTTTAAAACATTTTTCATTGTAGCTCCGCTCCTATTGCCCTTAGCGTGATGATATATAGCCTATAACCATTCTCGATGAATGAGCTATATAACACTGAATTATTCAAATCGGACCAGTAGTTCCTGAGATTACACCTTACAACGCCCCTACGTCACGAACTCACAACGTCACAAACTTTACCTCTTTATAATATTAGTATAGATATTTTTAATTTGCGTAACTTCTCAGTGATATATATTCTTTTATTTTATTTTGATTACATAATACAGCATCAAATACTCATTGAGCATTATATTTTAATTTTATTGGACTGCACTAATAATATTAATAAAACTTGTACAGAATAATGAAATTACTAGTACAGATAGATTCATGAGTGTTATCAGGGAATAGGTACATTAAAAATATACTTTTTTGTCTTGTTTTCAGCCTAAATATTCCAAACAATATGATATTAACGGGCGTAAGGGGTGTCGAATGGGTGTGTAAGGGGTGACGAATAACATCTAAGACTTGAGACACCCAAGCCAACCTCACCTGCACGTGGTGCACCCTGCTGAATAACGAACGAGGCAATGGCGAAAGCGGGATGGTAGGGTTTTACAGCCCGACTGGGTCGCAACCACCATGTATATGGCGAAAAAGCCCGTCATAGTGATTCCCTTCTGCAGGACGCGTTTCGGGATCAGCCTGTGCATATCCAGCTTTTCGCAGGCCGGCATGACAGCGGCGACCGGCGATTGATTATGTGTCACTCGGTGGTCGCCATTGTTTTTGGATTGTACTGTGCTTACCATCAGGCACAGTGCAGTCATTTTGCCGTGCTATAATAAAAAAAAAACACTCTATTGTTAAATCTATAATAGAATAGATAAACACAGTGATCATCGTGAGCATAGTGATCATTAGAAGACTTATAAATATAATGTGTAAATAAATAAGGCATTTTATAAAAGCGTATCAGCCCCTCGGTGACCTGCGACCGCAAGCTGCTTTCTCATGCGATCCCCACCCTAGCCGCATACGGAAATATATGTATTAAGTATTTCTTTTATAACTCCATTGGTTTTATATTTAAACATTGCATTGATATAGCAGATAGACTTTATCATCTTTACTATACAATAATTATATATTTTTATTTACACGATACAAGTTCGACTTTTCAGTAATATAATATTAATTATACAATCAATTTACAGTTGCATCTATACAATAATTATTTTGAACTCTTTGTTCCATATATATATTCTAGCGGGCCTGGCGGACGTTGTCCTGATCCTGATAATAAAAAAAACCTTGACAAATAATATACCTAAACCTTCATCCATGAATCACTTTATCTACTGGTGAAAACTGCATGAAAATCCGTTCCGTAGTTCTTAAGTTTATAGCGAACAGACAGACTGACAGACGTGGTAGAGGACTTTGTGTTATAATATATATTGATGTAAAAGCATAACAGATTGTCCGACTTAAAAATAACAGATTTTCAGCACGATAGGAGTTGAATTTTCAAAAATCATTCCTTAGTGCTCTACTACAGTGTATAAAGTATAGTTTACAATTTTTCACGACCGGTGATTTGAGCTATGCGTTGATATATCAGTCAGTCATTTAATTATTATTTAATAAATAAGTGAAAAAAAATTAGTTACGTTAGATATTTTATGTAGATCAAAATTGACCCTTAGAGCATGCATTTCTCATTTAGTTATTATTTAAAAACTAAATTTAAAAAAATTAGTTACGTTAGATATTTTATGTAGATCAAAATTGACCCTTAGAGCATGCATTTCAATGAATATTTAAGAAAAGCTATTACAGATTTAAAATTATGTACAACAAAAATAAAGTTATTTGTATAAAGATGTTTACGTAGTTTTTATGACTTTAATCAATTTTTAATATCTGAGTGGCAAAAAGTGTATCTAAATCTTTTAGGCGATAGTGTATTATATTACACCCATGCGAAGCCGGGCCGGATTGATAGTTTTCTTTAAATTCTCAAAACAATAATAACTATTTACCAGTCCAGTATTTTAAACGATAATCTAACCGCCGCAACCGCGCTAAATGTCATGGGTTTGAATACCATACAGGACATTGCGTAATCCACAGACGATTTTGAAGGTGGTAGAGCCACGCTGAAGTTATTACTGGTTTTAGCATGAATGGGTTGGCTCGACAGGCGTAGTACTACCCTCTCACAGAAAACCGACGTGAAGTAACAGTGCTTTCATCGTTGCGTTTCGATCGGTCAGTGAGAGCGCCGGATGCCCACCTTCCCCCAAATACAGGCTGGCACATGCACTTGCGACCCTGTTGTTGTTAGTATCTATAGGCGACGATGATCACTTAACATCAGGTGAACCACCTGTTCATTTGCCTCCAATGATATAAAAAGAAATCATTAAAAAAATAGTACTTGAATCGATAACATTTTCCTGGTCAAGTTTTTTAATCTACAAATATATGAGTAGATTATGAGGGGATCTATTTAATAATATTTATAAACGTATTGTTTATTCACATATAACTGATAGAAGAAGAATAAAATGGACTCAATCTATTGATAGAACCCCGGGTCCCTCAGGACAGACCCGTGGTGGCAGGCTCATCAATCTACCCGCCTCACGTATCGATATATTTTAAGTAACCCACATTTTCTACTAGCTTCACGCGCAGATGTGACCTTAAAGTTTGTTGAATTTAGCTCTTGTGTAACAATTGTTACCCTAAAGTCATTATACGATAAATGGTAAGCAATGAATAAAACCTTCTCAGTGCTTCCTAATGAACTTTCTTAACAAAAATGACTATAATTAGGATTGTAACGTTATATCGATTAATCAATATAAGATTATCGATATCGATGTATGTGTGATAAGAATATCGATGTAGGAAAATAAGAAATATCCAGTAATGTGTCAATTTTCACAAGTACTTGTTAACTTTAAGAATGGTAACGCTAATATGATGCCTCCGATATTTCAAACATTTATAGGCTGCGGCGACCGCTTCGCACCAGGCTGCCAGTAAGTGTTTTTGCAACGATCGTAGAATAAAAAGATTAATTTAAATTTCTTTCATATTTTAATTATGTACCTTTACTTATAGAAAATAGTCATGACACTACTTTCCATCGCTACGTCGGTCTCAGCTCCAAATTTTGTTCCAAAGGTCATAGTGTCAGCAGTGCGTACTAGAAAAGGTTATAAAAAACAAGATTGCCTAAATTATTTATTTTAAATTCTATAAAAAAATTTTTATGTTATAACTAGCAAACGAAGGGGTCACCTGATATTAAGTGATCACCACCGTCCATGGAAACTAACAACACCGAAGGAGTCGAAAGTGCGTTGCCAGCCTGTGTTTGGGGGAAAAGGAGTGAGGGGGGAGAGGAGAGGGGAAGGGAGGTGGTCCTCCGGCGCTCTCACTGACCGAACGAAACGCAACAATGGCAAGCACTGTTACTTCACGTCGGTTTTCTATGAGAGGGTGGTACTACCCCGGACGAGCCGACCCATTCATGCTGAAACCAATAATAGCTTCAGCGTGGCTCTACCACTCTTAAAAATATTTACTTATTTTCCATTCTTCCAAAAGTTATGTCGAAATATTTTTATCTTATTCAGAATTATGTTTTTGTTTCAATTATCATTTTTTCTAACAAAATCATATTACAATTCTATACATCATATCTATATAATATAAATAATTAAGTGATTTAACTTCTTCAGTTACTTAAATTCAAATGATTTTAATTGAAACCATAATTGAGAAACCCAGTGAATTTATATTCTCGCAGCATATCAAAGAAAACAAATTCTTTGTGGCACAATAATTAATTAAAGACGAACAAGTTATCTCACAGCGACACCTAGCGGCGACCGATCTCTTTTGTATAGACATCTTTTCATCGCCAGAACTCATTTCAATTAATTTTCTTAAAAGTAAGTAAATTATGTGCCCTTTAAAATCGAGATATGATTAGAATAGAAACACGAGGCGTCTCGAAAGGGGGCACGCGGAGGCGAAGCTATTGTAACTCCTGTAGTAAACATATTTTTTTGTAATAATAGTCGAAAATCTGTCTTAATAAATATGTAGGTTTTTTTTTTTATAGTAGCACGGCAAAGTGACTGCACTATGCCTGATGGTAAGCATAGTACAATCCAAAAACAATGGCGACCAACGAGTATATACTGTCCATCGCCGGTCGCCGCTGTCATGCCGGCCTGCGAAAAGCTGGATATGCACAGGCTGATCCCGAAACGCGACCCGCAAAAGCGAATCACTATGACAGGCTTTTTCGCCATATACATGGTGGTTGCAACCCAGTCAGGCTGTAAAACCCTACCACCCCGCTATCGCCATTGCCTCGTTCGTTATTCAGCAGGGTGCACCACATGCAGGTGAGGTTGGCTTGGATGTCTCAATTCTTAGATGTTATTTGACACCCCTTACACCCCAGGTTTGCGTGGAAATTTAATTTCTTCTACAAATTTTGTATTACCTGTAAAGTACTATTCGTTATTATACTTTTTATAGTGAGCGTAACGTGAAACCATGTATTTAGCTATACATAATCTATATGAAAGAGCCTTATCGTATATAGACAGATAATCATTACATAGTATAAAATAAAGTCCCCTACCGCCTCTGTCTGTCTGTTCGCGATAAACTCAAAAACTACTGAACGGATTCTCATGCGGTTTTCACCAGTGGATAAAGTAATTCATGAGGAACGTTTTGGTATACAATGTCAACGATTTATTTTTAATCAGGGCGGGACAACGTCTGCCTGTCCCACTAGTAATATATAAAACTAACTTTTGCCCACGGCTTTACTAGCTTTAATAAAGATTTAACTTATCCTTCGAGAACAGTCCTTTTTTTTAGATGAGAGGTATCCTGTATCCCCTTCTGTACCACTGACAACGTTTACGGTACATTTCATATTGATCAGTTAACTAGTTAAGGTGTGAAAGCGTAACAAACAAGCAAACAAACATACAAACTCATATTCACATTTATAATACCGGTTAATATAATTAATTCAATTAACACAATCATAATGAAATTCCATCTTTTGACTTGCTCACAGATAAAAGCATCTATAAATAAAGAAAAAAATATAACACCCCTCCCGAGTCACCCGGCCACCATCTCCCAGAGGAGAATCATTAGGAAAAAATCGTGTTGATGGATTTAATTACAAAAAATAATTATAATACTGAAGAAAGTTGCCTGAATAAACTCGGACGGAGCGGGTTCCTCGATTCACCCCTAATCGGATTAATTTACTTTTAAAAAAGCGGGGGGGGGGGCGGTTGTCGTAATTAATGGAATGATAACATTACCCACCTATTCGTTAGACCTCATTGAGTTACTAAATGTATATTATATTCTACCTTTGACAACTGTAATTTACTTCATTATTTCCCACCTTACTGCTGATAAGTATGGCCGTATTTTATTACGAACTAGCTGATTCCCGCGACTTTGTCTGCGTTCTCTAATATGTCAATTGTTTTGTTATATCTCAAAAGGCATTTTCGACGAAAACCCACAGGCGTTTTGACTTTTTCCGACACTTTCAACATTTATTGTTATATTTCAACCAATTTACAAAAAAATCTTGACAAATCGAAAACCTAAACCTTCCTGGTGAATCATTCTATCTATTAATGAAAACTAAATGAAAATCAGCGCTGTAGTTTTTATGTTTATCGCAAACAGACATACACGGCGAAGGACTTTGTTTTATAATGTTTATGTTGTGTTAATAACTCATTTAAATCTACTAGGTATCGTCCATTGGCTAAAATTGCACGATAACACATTCGTTTTTAAACTTTTAATATTATTTAAGCTTTTTTTACTAAAGAGCGTACACATATTATATACTAGATTATGACGGCGGCTTCGCTCGCTTTAATGTTAATTTTCTTTGTCGCTCAAGAACAATAAACAATTTTTAGTAAAAAGTATTCCGTGTACTTCTTGTACCTGTGACAACATATGTACAAAATTTTATAATGGTAGGTTGAGTGGTTAAAGTGTGAATACATAAAAAAAACAACAAACAAATTCACTTTCGCATTAAGGATTAGTAGATATACCTAAGGAACGCGAAGTATGACGAATAGAGGCTTTATAGTTTACTGTTTTTTTAATTGATAACACAAAAAATTCGCCAATAGCCACTAACAAAAAAAAATAAAGAAAATCTGTTGTCAAACAGGAGAAAAGGTACGGAACTTTTTTATCTTAGCGTATCTATATTACTTACAAATAATTATATATAATTGTAGATAATAACTGTTTGATATATCCCGGCTTCATTATCTTAGCAATATCGTTTTATATATAGTAGGAAAAATCATATGCTTTTCATAACCGCACCACACGTGCTGGTCTTCGGAGCCACAGTTTTACGGTAAATCCTATCTGGACACGAACTAAAAAGTTTGCAACATCTTATCTTTGCCGTACTGTGAAGCTGTGGAATAATCTCCCGGCCACTGTGTTTCCTCCTTCCAATGACATGGGGTCCTTCAAGCGCAACGTGAAGAGATACTTACGCAGGCCGGCATGACAGCGGCGACCGGCGATGGATAGTATGTCTCTCGGTGGTCTCCATTGTTTTTGGATTGTACTGTGCTTACCATCAGGCACAGTGCAGTCACTTTGCCGAGCTACAAGAAGAAAAAAATATGCACCATACCGCTTGCCCAATTTCCCCACAGCAAGAAAACGTATATCGCTGAACGTGTAATGGTTATTATACAAATCGTAGTTTCTTAAAACTATAATAACTATATAGTAAACGAATATATCGTGATATTTTTTAAAAAATAATGGCCAATTGTCTTGGAAGTAAAAGTAAAAAAATGATAAAAATTTATACGGTAGTTTTTGAGTTATGCGCACGCAATCAATATAATCAAATCAAAAACACTATTCAATTTAGGCCCTGAGAAGGCGCTTATGAACGTCAAAACTACCACCGGTTCGGAAAACAACCCATTTATCGAGAAGAACCGGCAAGAAACTCGATCTGGTTTATCTTTTAAACAAATATAACTATATAATATTTGGAATATATTAGGTACAGGTCACAAACGTTTTTAATGGATGCACAGAGATGAGTCAATGGCAGACCTTTACCATATTATTTATGCGAATATATAAGATGGTTATTGGAGTTTTTGGCGGTAGATTAGTCTTGGCTTTTTTTTATTCGAAATCTTGTGTTATTTGAATCTGTATTTCGTAATATTGGTGGTATTTTACGTAATATAGTTCGGTTATTGTACACAATTGAAGTGGATGGGAAAATTAACCAAAAAGCATGAATTCTGAGATGCCACAAAAACTCCCTGGAAAGTTCTAACAAGAGAGTATTGAAATTATTATAAGACACTTGTAATGTTACCTACTCGACAATGGCATCAATAATTTAGAAATTTGGTTGCCAAAACTAAAATAATAATAATAAAAAAATTGGTTATAAAATCATTATAACCTGGCTATTATGCATTAGCAAGATCATATAGTTATTCGAGAATTAAATGCATTTAGTATTTATTAAAATTTACATAAAAACGGATAGAATTATTTCTATAACACAAAGAATAACAGTAGGGATTTTTTTAAAGTTCCTTGGTTTTATTGAGGCAACGTTGCCGCTGAGAAACGCTACTCGAATGCGAACGAGCGTCGGTAACGGCCAAGATGAGAAGCGCTTTTTCCACTCGGTTACCTACCGGTGATCTGTTCTGTACGCATATCCACTGACGCAAATCATATTGCGAGAAGGGTTTGGGATTAGGAACGCAACCCGACCGGAATCGACTAGTCATCGCCGCTGATTCTTTTTTACTCCGTAAACATTTAGGATTAACATTTACTTTGTCACAAATAAAACTCTGCCTCTACTTTAAATAATCTTATGGAGTTTGATATGAATTAATAAATGATGAAATTGTTTGAAACATTAAGTCGATTAACTAAGAATAAATAAAAGTAACATACATGCACTGACAATATTATACTACTACATCATAGAATTAATTTTATGAAAAATTTGTAGCAAACTATCCTATAACTCAAGGCATTGTTTATTTGTTTGAACGCAAGAAAATTGTTGAAAATACTAGTCGGATTTCCAAAATCATCTTTCAATATTATAGTATAAATAGCGGGCCAGGCAGACGTTATTGACAATAAAATAAATTCCTAAAATTCACAGCACCTACCTACGTACCTGGACCTACCTGGTCCAATTGTGAATCTAAACCATTCTCGAATCGTCTGGAACACAGACAATTTATTTTAATTATAATCGCCGTTTAGGAGGAGTTCAGACACATACACACGAACAGAATAATTATGTATAAAAAGATTATTGAGAATGACTAACTAATATTATGCTACAAGTATAATTTTTCATAACTAGTTATTTATACCTAAACTCCTGTGGATTTAGGAGTTCCGATCGGACCATCGACGCGATAGAGCGCAGCAGAATGCACGACCATTCGCGTCGATGGTCCGATCGGAACTCCTAAATCCACAGGAGTTTAGGTATAAATAACTAGTTATGAAAATGGTCGTGCATTCTGCTGCGCTCTACGCTCGATCTCGATACTCGTGAGTTAGTGACGTTCGTTATTACTTCGGGAGTGTTCGGTTTTCGCTGTTAAGTTCCGATTCGGCTGACTTAGCTCACACGTGCATTGCAGGTGGCATTCTCGATTCCTGGAATTGAGTGAGACCTTTCTATTTATTTATTGCTTCTCTTGTTACATTTATTGTTCACCCATTTATTTGTCTAAATATTTAAGTAGTTCTTCATTCCTTTAGTCGTTATTTCTTTATACATTTATTTATTTTTCAATTATTTATTTATATAGGTACCTATTTATCTATTTATTGTTTAATTACGTATTTTATTTTTCTTTGCTTGTCTCGCTCACGTATTTCTTGCATTGTTTTTTTTTTCTTATATTTGTTTTTAAATAGCTCTCTTGGTCCCGACTTGGGATAGACCCTTAGTCTTCGTGTGGCGTGCCCCCCTGCCCTTAAGGCAGGGAGGTTGGTTCGCGTAACATCGTCCCTCCCCCTCAATCCACGGAATGGATAACTTGCAAGAAGTATTGGATAGATTTCGCGTCCGTCTCCTTGCGCAGGGACTTGACGAAGGGTCAGTTAATTCCGCGTTTGTGACTCTTCTGTCCCAGTCCTCCGAGGAAGTTCAATATGTGTCCCACGTGGCAACCTCCAATTCCTTCGCGTCTCTCTCGCCACAATGTACCTTAAATGTGGCCGATAAGGGCTTATTAGAAGCTCCCATACCGAGTTCCAGCTCGGAGACCGGCTCCGATATGGAGCTCGACGTGGCGGCGTCCGACGAGCTGCCCGCGACCGCGACCTCCGAAATAATCGCGACCCCCGCGCCCTCAGCGCACTCCGCGCCTTCTGCGCACGTAGACGACGGTTTTAAAACCGTCACCTATCAAAAACGCCGCGGATCGCGTTCTTCAGACTCCGACCAGGGCTCCGCACGCCCGGTCGAGAAATGCGCCAATATAGATGGCGTTCGGGTGCCGGCTATACCGGCAAACGTAAGACCGCGGGCGAGCAAGCCCAATTCCTCCTCTGCCTCGCTCTCTCAGACAGACGCATCGGGTTCCGTAGCGGCTAAGAAGCCCCGCCCACCTCCCCCTGTAACGATTCAAGATAAGTCCCAGTGGACCTCTATCTCTAACAAACTCAAGTTTTTGAAAATCAATTATACGCCCGCCCCCAGCCCTCCGGCGGGCATTCAAGTCAAGTGTCCCGCCATAAGCGACCACCGTGCGCTAACTAAGTTCCTTAGGGAATCGAAGTTAGCTTTTTTCACTTTCGCATTAGAGGAGGAACGACTCCTTCGCGTAGTACTTCGTCGCGTCCCGGCTGAGATCTCAGTCGACGACGTCAACGCCTCCCTTAAGGAGAAAAATCTGCCGATTCGGGAGGTACATAGGATGTACCACCCACGCACCCGCGCCCCTTACAACATGGTTCTAGTCCTCCTTGACCGTACCTTAGAGGGTAAGGCTATCTTTAGCCTCACCTCAGTCTGTGGTCTCAGCGGCATCACCGCGGAGCCGCCAAGAAAAACTCATACCCCGTCGCAGTGTCATAACTGCCAAAGTTATGGCCACTCGGCGAGGAATTGCCATCTCCGCCCCAGGTGCGTTAAGTGCCTAGGGGATCATGCCACTAAGGAGTGCGTGCGCACTCCCGACACCCCAGAACCTCCCAGCTGCGTGTTGTGCGGTAACGCGGGCCACCCCGCGAACTATCGCGGCTGTCCCCGCGCACCGCGAACACAACGCCCTCGCCAGGCGCGACAGGCGCCTAGGGCACCTGTGCGCGCCGCCCGCCCTCCGCCTCCGCCTCTCATGTCCGTGGAGGCCTTCCCTAGCCTGCCGGGTGCCTCTCGCCCCCCGGTAGCGCCCGCGTCCACTCCGCGCGCGCCACCCTCTGTGCCGCGCGCACCAAAACCCGGGCGGGCCCCTCTGGCCCCCTGGGCTCCCCGGCCTCAGGCTCCTAAGCCTCAGGCTCCTATCCCGCAGGCACGGCCGACACGCGCCGCGCCCGCCTTCTCTATGGGGCTCACCGGAGAGAGCTGGCTTTTCCAGCTATTCCGGGAGCACGATCTACAAGAAGTTTTAAACTTCAACGCGGCCCTCCAGGCCGAGGAGGATTTGGGCAAGCTCAACGTGCTCGCGCAATACCCGAGTATTGCTGCGAGCTTACACCGTATCGTTCGTTCCCAGAATTTAAACTCAATTAATTAAAATTCACGGCTATGAATAGGATAAAACCGCGCGGTCTATCTCTTTCGTTTTTTAACGCGAGATCTCTTAGGACACAGCGCGATTTAGTAGCTGCCTTTTTACGCGATAGACAGATTGACGTTCTCCTCGTCCAGGAGACGCTTTTAAAACCGAAAATGCGCAATCCCAGAATCGCGAACTACAACATAGTTAGAAATGACCGTGTCACCCGCGGGGGCGGCACCTTAATTTACTATAGGCGTTCGTTATATTGCATGCCGATAGATCCGCCCGTTCTAACCAATATGGAAGTATCAGTATGTACGTTAGGTATGACCGGTCATCCGTCCATTGTATTAGTGTCCGCGTACCTCTCGCCGAACAAAGAGTTGTTACAAACAGATTTACGAGCGCTGCTCAACTTAGGAGATTCAGTTATTATAGCGGGGGACCTCAACTGCGGGAACGTTATCTGGAATAGTCCGAGAACCTCTCGTAACGGGAGGATACTCGACAAACTAGGTAGGGTCCTCGCATTTGACGTCATAGCCCCTCCGGAACCCACACACTATCAAGACAACTGTCGCCCGTCAGTCTTAGACATAGCTCTCTTAAAAAATATCACGCTTCGGGTACGACTCATACAAGTCGTACACGAACTTGATTCAGATCACCGCCCGGTCGTATTACAGTTAGGTTTCAATTCAGATTTCACCCCTCCGTCGGTCAGGGTGGCTGATTATGTTAGTTTAGCTCGTTATTTTAAAGAAAATCCATCGTCTGACATTTTAGACGGGATCCCAGACGTGTTGACGTCTAGAGCCGACGCGGATTCGGCTATCAATTCCCTGGTCGACTATCTTCAGACCGCCGTCAGAGAGACCTCGAAAGAGGTACAAGCGGCGAATGATCGCCGCTTTATACTCCCTGACGACGTGAAAGCGTTGATCACGGAAAAGAACGCCGCGACTCGAGCTCACGACGCTTACCGAAATAACGGCAGTGAACGATCAGTACCAGCCTGTCTCTCTAAACAGAGCGTGCTCACGCCCACGCCCGCGTAACCACAGATCACGCCGCCGTGGTCTGGGGGGAAATTTCGCTCCCGCACACCAGACTAGGCCCCCCTCGGCAACAGCTCAAGCCTAGGTCCGTTCCCTCGGCGTGGAGCCCTTGAGTACGCTGCTCGCGCGATACAGTGACACAAAATCTTACATCACTGCGACAACATTACACATATCACCTCCACACACGTGCACGCATACACGCTTACACATAATAAGGTGGAAGGGTTTTATTTTTTCCCTTATCAAACTGAAATAGTTTAGAAACGGAATAGCTCCCAACTGCAGCTGCCGGAATACAGCTATTTCTGAACTTTAGGGTGGTAGCTAGCCAGAGAGGCTTAGATAAAACCCTACCACCAGAATGATTGCAGTTCATAGATATCAAACTGAATATAGGATATATACTAACTTCATTTTATTATTATTTTATTCAAAACGATTTCATGTACATGAGACTGTGTTTTTCAAATATACTTGAAGGTTAATAACAAATATATCAGTTATTCCGTTGACTATCGTAGCGACAGGTTGCTTTAGCAATCCGACCCTAAATTGCCAAAGTTATTCGTAGCCAGGCGCCGCAGCGGTGTGTGCCGAGGGAACGAATCGTTATTTTTAGCGTATGTGCTGTCTCATGTCGCGATCATTCTTTACGTTTCGTCTATCTGTTTTCCACAACTCCTACTGTGATAAGAATTTTGTCGACTGTCGAAATCTACTTGAATTATTGCTCAGCGTAATGACTTTGTTAAACCTATTAATAATGTCATAACTGCCCGAGGCCTGTCTGTGAATACGTACGATTAAAGATAAATTACATTATTTTTACTTTAATCCGTCTATCAGTGTAAGGTATTACGCAATCCACCAAAATGGATAGAACCCGTAAAGTTTTGTTTGCTTAAATGTGGATCTCCAATACAATAAAATAGTTCAGTACCTTTATCGTCTTCGTTTCTTAACCGAATTCCTTTTTTTGTTTGTTTAGTAAATATCGATAAAAAAATGCATCAATTAAATTTTTTTTCTAACCATCAACGACTCGAAATCTTTATTTATGTATCTATTCGTCATATTCACGATCGTTACGTCGACTAATGTACAATATTTGGCAAAGAAACCTGAATAATATTGAAAATTAAAAAGTTACTGAATTATGATCGAAGTTCAACTACCGGAAGATTACTAATATTAATAATTCTATAATTCAACATAACATTTTCCTCGCTCTCTCATGATCGACCATAAACCTATGCAGTAGTTTTTCGACCAATGGCTTTCCTCCTTCTTATGACATCGGGTCCTTTTACATTACTAGGAACGAAAAATTTATTACTAATGACCTAGATAATTAGTAGTAAGCTTTAATAGATCGCGTACAATTACAAAATAAAGATATATATTACCACGTGTAAAATTGTTAACTAAGTCAATTTCGAATGTTCCAAATGAACAGAACTTTAAGTATAACAAAATATCGAAATTTACAATAAAAATATTTTAAAAATTGTGCAAGTTAACTTCGTTAATAATAAAATAAATTCCATCATAACAATCAACGTGATTAGTGATAGCTTTAAAAATATCATTACATAATACAATAATAAGTTAAAGGCCAAGTTCATTTCGCGTAATATCTACAATAATAAACGTTTAGTTCTGACTGTCTATTGGTATTTTTGGATTTAACTCATAACGGTTTGACAAATTTGAATGAAGTTTTATAGCCGAAGAGTATTTTATTACACAATAATTATATATATACCAGTGGGCTCGGCGGACGTTGTTCCTCTCGATACTAAAAAAGCTTGACAAATTATACACCTAAACCTTCCTCGTAAATCACTTTATATACTGGTGAAACCGTATGAAACTTCGTTCAGTAGTTTTTGAGTTTCTCTTTTTTTACATTATAGGAGGCAAACGAACTGATGAGTCACCTGACGTTAAGTGATCACCACCGTCCATAAACACTTACAACACCAGAGGAGTCGCAAGTGCGTTGCCAGCCTGTGTTTGGGAGAAAGGGGAGGGTAGTTAGGTTTCCGGCGCTCTTACTGGCCGAACGAAACGCAACAATGCAAGCACTGTTACTTCACGTCGGTTTTCTGTGGGTCGGGTGGCAGTACCCCGTGCGAGCCGACCCAGTCATGCTGAAACCAGTAATAATTTCAGCGTGGCTCTACCACCTATAAAATCGCCTTATCGCGAACAGACAGACAGACAGACGTGGCAGGGGACTTTGTTTTATAATTCATATTATGATAAATGGGCGAAGATAAAACTGATAAAGAAAAAAAAGGTACAGAACACCTTCTTATCCACTGTTTGTCAAACGTTTTTCTTTTTTGTTTATTTATTGAGGAGCATTAATGGTATGAATAAATAAAAATATCGAATCAGTTTTTTTTTCTTTACCATCGATGCCTTTATTTATGTCGCTAAACGCCACACTTCACGATCATTACGTCGACTAATCTTATAATATTTGTATACCATTTTGAAAAGAAGCCTTAATAATATAGTAAAATTAAAATATTAATGAATTATGGAAGTATTTCGACTACTGAACGGCCACGTATATACTCAAATCAAATAATAAATCGTTATTCATTCTCAACCGACTTTAATGAAATCTTGTATATGGGAAATATATTTTATTTCAAAATTAATAGCCAAATAACTGTTTTAGAAATCATAAGATATAGATAAAATTAGGAAACGAAAATAGTTACTAAGTAAAAAATGCGTGTGGAACTGCGGATATAGTTAATTAACAGTAATACCATAACGTAACACTAAGATTGTACATTTTTTACATAATCACGGCGAGTAATTAATCTGAAGGCGTATAGATGATTAAATATGTTTTCATTTATACGATAACGTCAATGGGTCAATATTAACGTAAATGGAAAATCACTTTCGTCACAAACCGAACGATAATAATGTCAATCAAATGGAAAAGTTCGCGGAATACAACTACAATAATATTATTGCATTCTTATGAAGTATTTAACTATTATATTTAATTAGCGTTCTGAAGAACTATTCCATTTAATCCCTTCCTCTACTTTTCATAACCAAACCACGCGTTGGGTTTTGGAGTCACAGTTTTACGGTAAATCCTATTTGGGCACGAACAAAAAAGTTTGCAACGTATTTGCCGTACCGTGAAGCTGTGGAACGATCTCCCGGCGAATGTGTGTCCCTTCTTTCATATAACATAGGGTCTTTAAAGTGTAACGTGAAGAGATATTAACGCTGGCAGGCAAGACAGCGACGACCGGCGATAGATGGCTTGTCTCTCGGTGGTCACTGTTGTTTTGGGATTGTGTTGTAATTATCATCAGACATAGTGCAGTCATTTTGCCGGGCTATAATAAAAATAATTGTGAAAAATATTCTGTATGAAGTGGCAAATAGACGTCCAGTTCACTACATGTTGAGTTATAACGACAGCTTGTAGTTACTTTTAATTACCCTAAAATAGGGGAGTAGTACTAACTGAGGACTGGGATATGCCTCGTCTGCTATGTGTGTTACCAATACATCTTTCAGGCCAGAAAACAGCAGTGTTAGCACCGCCGCTTGATTGGATATATAAATTTGGCGTTGGTACTTCCAGCTTTGACCTTTACTTAAGCCTTTTTAATATGCCATCATTATCATCAGGAGCGGCTCCGGATCTAGGGCGGGATAAACCGGGGCACTCGCCCCGTGTGCTAGTTTCAGGGGGTGACAAAATCATAATATAATATAACATAATTAAAAATTAAACTCCACAAAGTGTCTAGCATACGGAAACCTGGTTGGTTTTCTGTGGACTTGTAAAAGTAGGGCGCCACAAAAGCACACACAACCAATGCACTAGTGATCTTGTGGACTAGATATGCCGATTTGAGATTTGCCGTGTCAACGATTGACGACTTTTTACTGAATCTCTATTTTTTCCCGGATATTTGTCATATTACCTATATGTCATGTAAAAGTGTTCCCTGGTATATGTCACGTCGTAAAGGTGGAAAAGTTTGTAGGTAAATTTGCTAATAAAAAATACAAGTTTACTAAGAGTTCTTATTATGCCATTTACGAAAAATACCAACCATTATATATTTGTGAGTTTCCTTTAAATAATTAATATCAAGTTTCTACCCAGGTTCGAAAAAAATCATAGATCCGTGGCTGATCAGTAGCATAAACAGCGTCAATCCTCCGACTACACGACATAAGTCTCCCTTTATTATATCACGTCCACCTCTTATTTTCACATCTTTCAATTAAAATAACAACGATTATAAGATTAATTCGTGGAATAAACAAGAAACATTTCTTAGAATGATCAACGTATTTTTCTTGTTGTTTACTACGAAGCAATGAAAATGAGTAGGTTTTTGGAAATTTGATACGAAATAGATTGTTTTATTACGTACAATCGTAAATCAATGTATAGATAGTGAAAAGTTAGTAAACAAGTTTAATATTATTATGTGATGAGTGATTTGTTTTTTTTTATGAATCATGCGTACGTAAATAAATGGCTTACAAAATTCCAATTATATTTATTTGGAACTTTTGATCCCACAAAAAAGGAATTATGATTTTTTTTGATAAATAGTTTCAATTTTTTATCCAGGATTGTACAATATGAATGTTTTTATATAAGAAGAGTTTTTATTAAAAAAATGTGCAAGAGAATTGTTTTATTCTCCATATAAGAAACGTTAGATTTTGTTTTGCGACGCAATACTGGATTAATATTTACGTGCATCAGAATATATTAATTACATTCAGCTTTCAATAAATAGTGATTGATTTCAAAGTACATTCCATTTAGTATAATTTAATTGCCTATTTAATTACCTATATAATTATACAAACATTTTATATTCATATTCATAAACTTAAAAATCATCCTGAAAATTTACGATTGTTAATTAACCAAGGCCAACATTCTTTTTAAATACTTCTACTACTACTACTAGCAATAATAATAATTACATGAGCGTTAGTGACTGCTGTAGTTAATAACTGTGTTGCAGCCACTAACACTCACCGCCGGACAACACTAAGCTTTCTATTTGAAAGTTAACACGTAAAAAATACCTGTGCTTCTAATATGCAACAATGGAAAATAGTTTACCAAATAATGAAATGCTGCTGAGCAAGCGTGAGTTAATGTCGTGTTGAGTGATATGCGTATATTGAATTTAAGTGTGGTTTGATTTTAGCAAGAAACAATTGCACGTAGGCTAGTTATGTAAAAGACAGTAGTTCTTCGGCTTCTTCATATGTTAGGCCCAAAAGCCAACTAAAAATATTTGTTTACATTTAATTTTGATTAGTGGATAAATATTGAGAGTTTTGTTGATTTTATTATATAGCATAGGACTCAAATAATGATAATGGCGACCAGCCAGTTCTGTTCTTCGTGACTCACTAGGACATTCTTGATCATATCTATGCTTTTTGCAAATGAAATAGCTCATCTGAGCATGCTTCCTAAGTGTAACATGAAGAATAAATAGTTTACGAACAGATAAAACTTTACAATTTGAATAAAGTTCCTCAGTAGGAAAAAGAATAGGTTTTGAAGTCATAACTTTTAATAATGCTCTCTGAGCTCTCTCAATTTTAATAAAATGAGTTTTACAAGAACCACCCCAGATTGTAATGCAATATGTCAAAATAGATTGACCAAGGGCAAAATATTCAGTTCGTAGCGTTGCGAAGTCAAGACTTGAACGCAGGTTTTTAAAAACACAGATCAATTTTCTTACCCGTGAAACTACATTATTAATTTGATCATGCCAGGAAAGAACGCTATCAATAAAAACACCTAGGTAATTTACAGAGATGGTACGAGTTAAATACTGACAACTACAAAGTTGATTCATGTAAAGACCACATGCATGCGCCTGAATAGTAAAATCATTGCTAGGTAATAACGAGGTTTTAAATCCGTAGGTAACAAATTCAGATTACACAAAATTTAACGTGAGTAGATTGGTAGATAACCAATTCATTACTATAGACAAAGCAGTTTCAGCATAAGTTTGAATTTCCGTCCAATTTTTACCGTAAATAACCATAGCAGTATCATCAGCATATGCAATAATTTTACAATGAGGCAGATCTAATTTGCACAGGTCATTTACACAAACAAGAAAAAGTGTCGGACCCAGGACACTGCCTTGAGGGACGCCATAGGTGAGAAATTCATCGTTGCTAGTGATATTATCAATTTTGGTACGCTGACTTCGGCCACTAAGATAACCCTGAAAAATCTGTAGTGTAATACCCCTGAAGCCAATATGTTCCAATTCAGTTAACAAAATAGGAACAGAGAAAGTGTCAAAAGCTTTGGATATATCTAGAAATATACCCATAGATTTTAGTTTGCAGTCGAGGTTTTGTACAGTAAGGTTTGTTAAATCTATAATATCATGTAGAACTCTGTTTATTTTACTGAGATTATTTTTTTTTTTATTAGATTTATAAAGTCAGTCGAATTAATTTGTTATATTTTACATATTAAGCAAAATGTATGTTACAAACGAAAAATCTGGAGCTGATTTTATTTATTTACACATTATGCGTTAAATATAAATGCGGACAATTTACTGTTTCTTGTAACACAAATAATAACAACTCATGAATAATAAGAAGATAAGTCACAACAACATAAATTCCGAAAGAGAAATTTATTAGATAATGGACAGTGTATCAATTTCTCATTGTAACATTTATAACTATTAATATACATTTTGCTTTATTAATGTTTTAATATATTAGATTATCAACATATACAAAACTACGTACTCAGTATATTTGACAATTACGCACTAATTACCGACTTTTACGTGACATCTCAACTAGTTTTTGCTCGCGGCTTCGACCGCATTAATGAAGATTTGATCAATCCCTAGGGCATAGCATTTTTTTTAATTAAAAGTATCCAATGTCCTTTTCTATGCCCCTGATAACGTGTATGCAATATTTTATGATGATCGGTTGAGTATTTAAGGTGTGAAAGTTTAACCAACCTTTTTTTCACATTTTTAATATTAGTTACGGATTATAACCTACACAGAAATACTACTAAAATTGTTGTACAATTTTACACATACATTTATATTTATTTAAATACTGTACGTTTAACATTAAAAATAGTTTATATATACTCCTTACAGATTTTCCCGCACTAGACTTTTTTGTGGATTCTTTTTCGTAAGAGTTCTCGTATTTATTACAAATTATAACCGCGGGAAACTTCCACTAATACTAGTTTCTTTCCAGACCAACCGCGAAAATATGTGAAATACATGACAGTGAACGATTGTATGACATCGTCACAATAATGTATAGACACAATAAGGTAAGAAGTGTACAATTTTCTTCTATAAGTACATATAATAAGAATGTAATTCTGACGAGTATTCGATATTCGATTTCCGCGAAAAAAAATTATTGCAGGCATCTAGGAATAAGTATTAAATACATTTCAATATTTTTAGAAATGTCTGTCTGTCTGTCTGTCTGTTTGTATGAACACGCATCACTGCTAAAGTACTGAGTTCACAATAAAACTACAAGAAAATTGCTAAAGTACTGAGTTCACAATAAAAATCATAAAGCATATCTTCGAGAATAGCTTAGTGTTTGTTTCATTAAAATCGGTCAGCTCTATCAAAAGTTATTGTAATTTTAATGACGACGCGGCATAAGAACGAGAGAAAAATAAATAAGTAAATGATACATTGAGATGACTTTATTAGTCATTGTTTTTTACATAAGCTTCCACGCGGAACCGAGGTGTGCCGTGCACCCTTGAGCTAGTTGTCAAATAAAATCGGCTGAGTGCCTTAAGCGCTCGCCTTGGTAGTCTGGTGAAGCTGTTGAGACCTTGCTAGGTCAATAAAAAAAAAAGAAGTTGCACGTGGACAATGTCGCGGGTACAGCTATTCTTAAATATAAACAGAAGCTTTTGGCAGGATCTTAGTCTGTCATGTAGAGGATTTTATATTTTATCCATAATCCTGTGTTATTTGACTGTATATTTTATAATATTGGTGATAGTTTACCTAGTATAGTTCCATTATTGTGTAAAAACGATGTAAATGGGGAATAATACCACGCATGGATACTGAGATGCCACAAAAACTCCTTGGAAAGTTCTTACAATGAGGTCACCATCTTGTTGTAAATTATTACAGAATTACCTACTCGACAATGGCAATAATATTTTAGAAGACAGGTTGCCAAAATTGAAATAAAATAAATATAACCGCATAACTTTTCAGGCATTTCTTATTACTATAAGTACAGAACACGTGAAATAATAATTGATATAAAAAAAAACACTCAAGTTTACTCTCATAAAATCAACATCAGTCGACCGATCTTCTTGAAAATTGGTGTAGGTAGAATTATCTAGAGAATATTAATACAGTATTCATTTTGCTATAATTACAAGAAATGGTAATTGATTATAAGGAATAATAAAAACACGTGTGTAGCCGCGGATACAACTAGTATTTTTATAAAACGTTAAAAATGTTTAAGAAAATAACATAAAAGGTAACTTGCGAAAAGTAAGCAAGCTTTTCTCATTCTCAGATTGTTACGGTGAGCGTGGGCGATATATAACTTTAACTTCCGAAGCACACGCTCTGAAATATTTATTCCTGAAACGTAAAGATCGGGTATGGAGGTGGAGCGGCGGTGGGGGCCGGTTTATCCCGCGGTTTCCTTCCCGCCGTGTTTTACTCCGAGAATGGGAAGTCGCCGCCGACGGGTCGATATGACCAAAGATAAAGTGAATCGCAGAGACGTTGCACTTACTAAATACGATCGGTATTGAATAATAAACTAGATATCTCTAATCAATTTTGAGTTGTGTAACTTATTACACTGTGTTCAGAGTTAAAATAAAACTATAAACAACCTGATTAATATGTTTAAGTAGACTTAATTTGAAATCATTAATTATTTATTTGTAATCTTCATTATAAACGTATGTGAAAACCAATTGTTTCATAAATATAATGAGATCCTTATCAAAAGTCAATAACAAGAGCGTGGAAATAAAACTAACGATATTTTGGAAAACATTAAGGTATATATCATCTCTGTTCAAAACTTTGAATATCTACTTCAAGATTGCTCCACTTTTAGTACGAAGAGATTAGTACATATAATGCGTTGTAACAATCTTCGTATACGTCGCTTCGATATTTTGGGCTTGATGCAGAAGCAGTCTGGTGTCAAATCGTTTGTTAATTTTGTAAAGCATGTGATCATGATCTCAAGGTATTTAACCGACTTTAAAATTACCACGACTTTCTGACTTGCACGTAATTCATAACTGACGAATCTTGTGACCTATTTATATAATGCTCATGCAACTCGTCAAGGGAAAGGGAAGTAGGTGTGTAGGTAGGTTTAGGTGGTAGAGCCACGCTGAATCTATTACTGGTTTCAGCATGAATGGGTCGGCTCGCCCGGGGTAGTACCACCCTCTCACCGAAAACTGACGTGAAGTAACAGTGCTTGCATTGTTGTGTTTCGTTCGGTCAGTGAGAATACCGGAGGAACACCTCCCCTACCGTTCCTTCTCTCCCATTCTCCCTTCACTTCCTCCTCCTATCCCCAAACATGATGGCAATGCACTTGCGACTCCCTCGGTCCTTGGTGTTGCAAGTGTCTATGGACGGTGATGATCGCTTAACATCACGTGACTCACCTGTTCGTTTGCATCCTATGATAAGAAAAACTAAAAAAAAAGTGGTTCGTATCAAATTGCAACCACCTCTCTCTCCCATTTTATTGTTAATTACGAACATGTTTCTGCGAAAACAAAATTTTAAAAAAGTATGGTATATCACCTTATAGTTATTAAAATGGAGTCTATAGTTCCGTCTTTATTTAGTATCAGTGCACACATATAATCTTTGCCAGTTCCCCGACCTCCAGTAGGGGGTACCCCCCACCGTTCGATTGTCTGCGGAGGCTGCCCCGCCGGTGCCATCTGATGTGCCGAGAGCACTCCAGATCTGCATAGATCGTTGCCTTCGTTTTTTCCCTATCGAAAAATCAATACTCGCAGTTTCATAAAGTAGTCCGCGACACTCCTTAATTTCATTACAGGTTGATGAATATATTATTAAAGAATTTTTATCATTCCACAACTGTTGTATAAAGTTTCTTCAGAACATCTGTGTCGCATTAACATCATTATCATATAGAGAATTATTATGTCATCTTCGATCTAATTTTAAGATAAATGTTTAATATAGGTCACTTGTATGTAGGCTTTGCAGGAATAAGGTACATAATGTGAACAGCTTCATCCCAAAACCGTATCGAGCTTTCCGCCACAACCACCCTCAAAGGGAAAG
>MU158755.1:1017867-1082913 GCA_015888305.1 Antheraea pernyi
GGAAAGAGCCTCAAACACCAAGCAATAAAGCCTTCGAATCCAGCAAAACAAATACAACGAACATTCCAATGCTAGATATCACTTGCTCCGCCCACACAGTTGGCATTACTACTGTAAGCGCTCCCATTGGTTGCCGCGAAGCCTTCTCCATTTCGAATTGGTTATTTTTTTTCTACAATTGAAATTGGAACTGTCCGTTTGTTCTGTACGAGTGTTTTACGCATGCGTCGCTTGGAGGCGGCTACGTCACGTAGACGTAGATACGTTTTGGTGCTTACGAATGTTTTATTGGATTTCTCTCTCCATTCCCATTCGTATTTCAATTGGGATGTGGATTTGTGTTCACAAACCGTTAGTGCGCAGCCGTCTAATCCGTATATATACAATACATTTCAGTACTCGAAGTATTATTTTCTGACTACCATAAATATTGAACAATATTATTCTGATTCTTTTTTAATCAACACCACATTAAGTAAGTTAATTCTTAAAGTTAGTTTGTATATAGGGCAGCATACACTCCGGTATTGAAAAGATTTTTAGACACAACGAAAACTGTTTTATCTTATTTTTCTCGACAATTAGGAAACGACAAACAAATTAAATTCAAGAACCATGTCAAGCGAGTTTTAATATCTAAAGACTATTCTGGGGTGGATCAATATGTGTACGATTGCGATGTCTGGAAATGACGCCCCGTCTGTGTATCCACTAATAACGAATGTAACTATTTATGTTTTGTAGAGATATGTAACATGAAGAGATAAACCATGATCGAGTTTCTTGCCGGTTCTCCTCGATGGCTGGGTTGTTTTCCGAAACGGACGTTCTTTTTCGTTTCTTTGACGTTCATATAAACGCCTTCTCAGGGCCTAAATAGTTTTTTTTATTATAGCACGGCATAATGACTGCACTGACTGATGGTAAGCACAGTACAATCCAAAAACAATGGCGACCACCGAGTGACAAACTATCCATCGCCGATCACCGCTGTCATGCCGGCCTGCGAAAAGCTGGATATGCACAGGCTGATCCCGAAACGCGACCTGCAGAAGCGAATAACTATGACGAGCTTTTTCACCATATACATAGTGGTTGAGACCCAGTCAGGCTGTAAAATCCTACCACCCTGCTTTCGCCATTACCTCGTTCGTTATTCAGCAGGGTGAACCACGCGCAGATGAGGTTGGCTTGAGTGTCTCAAGTCTTAGATACTATTCGACGCCTGTTACACAGGATGTTTTGATTTTGATTTGAAAAAAGTGTGTTGCCGATTCTAAACTATTAAATATTTGTTGCTGGACATTAGCCTTCCGATTCAAGAGATTTTATATTTCTTCAGACAAAGAAATAATAAAAATAAAAACAATAATAAAAATACTCTTTACCTTATCATATCACATCTGTTTAAATATTATTAAGAATGGTCCGTGACTTTAAATTATACAGTGATATAACAATAAATTATAACGTAGCGTAACGTAACGTAGTAGATTTCTATCAGTGTAAAAATTATTAGAATCAGACCAATAACTCTAGCGGCTACCTTCCACAAACGTATAACGAACGTTACCTCTTTATAATAGCGATGTAGATATATATCATGCAATAATGCATGCACAATCACCTAGATGTATACAAGGTAATGATTCCGGGAGACTAGCACCGTGACACTTTCCTGCTGGACAATACAGTTCAAAATCTAGTGACATCGGTTCGCACAGGCTACAAGTTGTACAGCCACGTTGGCATCTGCAGCTCGCTCTGTCCGGAACAATTTCATTTGCGACTGGGCGAGGATAGCGTTGTAATTACAACAACAATCGATAGAGGCGCCACCGTCTGCCGCACGTTTAATCTCGCCGGAATCAAAGGACTGTCGTCTCACACCCAACACCATACCTATATTCATTTTATATAACCGTGCAATGTTTTAGTTGTATATTCTGTGCATTTCTTTCTGAATATGAGAGTTTCTAACCACTGTGTGTTATAAAACAGCAATGGATATCAATCAAAGCACTAAGTTTATTGAATTTTTCGAATGGTAAACACGTAGTTTGCCTACAAGAGTAAATAGTTTCCTGTTTTCTATATATAATAATTCTCGAAAATTTATTAAAGCTCCACATAGTTTGCTACAGATTATGTAGCCATTGCCTTCGAGTGTTCCCTCATATTTTTCGTAATCATTGTCGGCGCATAATCACCCACTTTTTGTTTTAAATACCAATCATCCGGGCCTTAAACTGATGTTATGTAGATCATACTGAATTATATTTATTAACTAGCTATACCCGCAGCCACGCACGCATTTTTAAAAATCGTATTAAAGAATTATAGAATTGTGAGACTATGTACAATTACAGAAACGCTCTTTCAAAACAATTGTAAGTACGACGCGCACGCCACTAAAAGTAACATGTAACGTGTACATTAGATATATAAATACAAAGAGCGTGCCAAATGAGGTTTGTCATCAGCAACACATATGGAACCATAACCAACCATATAACTACCTAAGTGCTCACTTAGACTGTATAAGGAACTATTGAGACAATAACTAAGAATATTATTATAAAGATTTATATTTACATTACATTTAATATACATTGCCATTATTATAATTAAGATTTTGTGACTATACAAAAAATAAACGCTTGCCTGTTCCGCAACAAATTGTATTATGGAATTCTTTAGGTACTTAATACGTTTATAATCTAAGATCTTATTAGGAAGACCTCTATATTATTAATGTTATTAATAATTATAATGTCGAATTGTAATCAGTAAGCCGATAATTATTTATCTTATTAAAAATAAAGAATGAGTTGAAATCTTGCTAAATTTCATGCAGACAAAGTCGCGGGTAGCAGCTAGTCTAAAATAGAGTAACCACAATTACTTTTTATTAGGTTCGCTATCTACCAGTGAAAGTCCCGTGAAAATCGATGTAACCGTTTTGGTGATAGCATTGTGGGCGAAACCACGGTTAACAGCTAGTATAAACTAAAATTGCTCGAATTACTTTTTATAAGATCAGCTATCTGCCAGTGAAAGTTATGTGAAGATCGATCGAATCGTTTTGAAGATAGCACTGCTGGCGAAGCCACGGTTAACAGCTAGTATAAACTAAAATTGCTAGAAATACTTTTTATAAGATCAGCTATCCGGCAGTGAAAGTCCCATAAAAACGGTTGAACCTTTTCGTAGATAGCACTGCAGGCAGAGCCACGGTTAACGTCTAGTCTAAATTAAAATTACTTAAACTACTTTTTATAAGGTCAGCTATCTGTCAGTGAAAGTCCCGTGGAAATCGGTCCAACCGTTTTGAAGATAGTATGGCAGACGAAGCAGCGGTTAACAGATAGTCTAATTTAAAGTAACCTAAGTAACGCGCTGTAATTTTTTCGATCTGCCAGTGAAATTCCCGTCAAAATCTGTTCAGCCGTTTCGAAGATTACCCGGAACATACAGACAGACAGGCAGACAGACTGACAAAAATTTTAAAAATTGCAGTTTTGTTATCAGAAGCATGTATACTTTTATACCCAATCAGTCAAAAAATTTTATTTTGATATTACATACAGACACTTCATTTTTATTATATGTCTAGATAGTTAATTAAATAGAACTATACGTAAGTTCTTTAGTATAACTACCCTTATAGGTCGTGGAGTTGAAAGGTTTTTTATTGTATTAATAAGGTTTATTTTATTTTAATAGTTTATATAATTCCTAACCGAGCTTATTAATTTATGTATTTAAAAAAAATCACTATGTATATAAAAAATACATAAAACATATGTAAAAATGATGACCGTGTTTAATCCTTGCGAGATAAACAAAAATAAAAAAAAAAATTTTTCAGGTGTCTAGGAATAAATAATAGAACACATTTCAATCATTTTTAGAAATGTCTGTCTGCCTATTTGTTTGTATGAACACGCCAAAACACCACCAATAAAATAATAAAGCGTATCCTCGAGAGTAACTTAGTTTATGTTTTATTAAAATCGGTCATTTCTATGAAAAGTTATTGAAATTTGAATGACGGCTCGAGGTAACTACGATAGAAAATTTGTAATCTACGAGTATACTAATATTATAAAGTTGAACGCGCTAATCTCAGGAACTACTGGTCCGATTTGTTCGGTAAAGTTCTTTCAGCATTATATAGCTTATTTATCGAAAAGGCTAAGGGCTATATGTCATCACTTCTTCTTCTTCTTACCCTTATCCTACATAAGTAGGGTCGGTACAACATGTTTGTCATGTTGTGGTATATGATTTGGCTTAATTTTTATAATTTTAATTGGCTTAATTTTTATAATTTTAATTTTAAGTTTTTAATTTTTTTTTTTGGCTATATGTCATCACGCTAAGACAAATAGGAGCGGAGCACCAATGAAGAATGTTACGAAATCGTTTTTTTTTCCTTTTGAGAGCTTCCGCTGCGTTGCGTTGTCCCAAAGTAAATATTCCACGCAGACGAAGGCGCGGGCAGAAGCTAGTACATAATAAACTTATACGGTGTTATTACAAAAAAGTTAAATACGTATTGAACCCTGACTTTAAAAAGGTCTCATATTAAAAGCACCGCGGTCGCTGAATGTTCGCCATCTTGCTCTTTTGTCTCGCTTTGGTTACGTTAGGTTAGACTTGCGAAAAGAGATAACGCGAACTTGCCTCGGGCGAGCACGGTGCATTTATTAGGAATCTTTTTTAAACCAAGAATTTAATACGTATTTAACTTTTTTGTAATAACACGGTTAATCTTTAACACTACCTTAATATAAATCTTTTACTTCAATTAAATTCTGCTCTTTCCTGTTGCTTTTCATAATGTCAAAAGCATTACTAGTATGAATCGATTTTATGCTGTAGGATTGTAGATCAAATTTATGTTTCTGAAAAACGTTTTTGATTGGTGTTGAATTTTTTCTCTGTTAACATAGTAAAATACATTAATGATATAAATTAACAGCTAAATAATTTATTAGTTATATAGTTACTGAAGCTTTCTGATCCTGATACTAGTTTTTGTTGTTGGAATTCGGTCTCGTATATACTTCTTACTGGTGTTTACTCACAGAAAACCAGCGTCTAGTAACAGTGCTTGCGTTTCGTTTGGTCAGTGAGAGCGCCAGAGGCCCACCTCCCTTTCCCTCTCTTCTCCCAAACACGGGCTGGCAACGCACTTGTGACTCCGCTGGTGTTGCTAGTGTCTATGGACGGCGGTGATCACTTAACGTCAGGTGACCCGCCTGTTCGTTTACCTCCTATGATATAAAAAGAAAAACGTAAATTAACTAACAAATAGATACAATATACAGGTGTAGGATAAGCCATACCTTTATCATATCTCTTTGTATACCATTTCAGGTAATTGCTATAATTTTAACAGTCAATAATTTAAGTGATTGTTGTAAAATATATTTTATAATTATTGATACCAATTATTATGCAAAATGATCGCGAAGCGCGTGATCGCTGCATAATATGCATAGAGACTACACAACACACCTACGAGTTGGAACTGTTCAACATATAAGTTGCTTCAACTACGAAACGCCCGTACTCGAAACAACAGTAGTACGTAAATACACACATACTTAGTTACTTTATTTTTTTAAACACAATAATAACTTCTATCAACAAAGTCGATAGCCGCGACTGTTTATATGTATCCCTAGTTTTATTATGCTTGGGGATGGTAGGGTTTTACAGCCTGACTGGGTCGCAACCACCATGTATATGGAGAAAAAGCTCGTCATAGTGATTCGCTTCTGCGGGTCGCGTTTCGGGATCAGCCTGTGCATATCCAGCCTTTCGCAGGCCGGCATGACAGTGGCGACCGGCGATGGACAGTGTGTCACTCGGTGGTCGCTATTGTTTTTGGATTGTACTGTGCTTACCATCAGGCACAGTGCAGTCATTTGCCGTGTTACAAAAAAAATAAAATGTGACGGCGTTTGATATGGATATCACAAACATTCAGAGAAATTCTTCTGGCAGGTGTATATATAACACTTATGCACTATATTAATGGAAAGTACTTAGATAAAGGGGAGATATATTGTAATCAAGTCGTAAAAATACTGTTCGTATGATTACATTGCTGTGAGATTCTGCAAGATAACGTACTACGAAATAATATATCTTAAAAAGGTCTGCAGGAAAATCCACAATAGTATAATAGTATTGCCGTAAGAATAACGCGTAGTAATATTTTTAAATTTTTTATGTAGGTATTATTAAAAAACAATGACTCCTTTACTCGAATATCCTCCATGGTCATGATTTTGGATTTGTCCAGCATTATGATCTACATTTAATAATTTATAATAGATTATCAAGGCTACGTATATATGTAATACCATAATTTGATATTATTGTGTAATTACAATATAACTTATTGATATTAATTTTAGTAGTAAAATTTGAATATTTTCAATATAATATAACGATTATAACCAAGGTTTAGATTTAAAAGAAAGAACAGAGTGTGTCGTAAAGTCACACGATGAAGTGAAAGTTTTGTGTTACAAGGAAACATTTTAATTAAAAAAAATAAAACCTAAAGCCAACGTCACACTATGTACGGTCGTACGGTCGTATATACACTCGTACGGTCACCTATCAAAATACTGATCGCTCCCGACATTACCTTAACTTTTGTGATCGGACACTGGCCACTCTACCCGACACAGTGACAGCGACACAGTTTACCTCTACCACTTCTTGTCACACAAAAAGGTTACTGATGAGAGTTTCATTTGCTTTTCTTTGCTTGTCTTTCTCGACCCATATGCAAGCTGTCCAAGTATAAATTCATCAAGGAAACAATTTATACAAATTCACCTAAATACGTACAAAGATGGACATAAATTATTATTATTCGATAATTATTTATGATAATAACAAATATAAATACCTTAAGTATTCGAGAAGCGGAACGTTACGTACTAAATCTCACGCTACTTATAGAATAGGAAGCGAGTGTAGGTAATGGCGCAAAATAGTGACGCAGTATTATTGCAGGGAGGTGGTGTTCTCACACTCTTAGCTCCAGGCGCCTCCACGCTCCCAACCCAGAGCGACTGAAACGTCCGCGAGAAAAATAAGATCCGAACTCCGACTCGCTTATTCTTGGAAAAGCTTTTTTATATATTTTGTTTGCGTATTCTTTACTTCGCTAAGAGCGTCTTTGCGCGATTTAGTATATAGTTCTATAGGAATGGTCTTTTTCGATAAGTTTTTATTTTTCCATATTCAATCGTATGTTTACAAACTTTTGTTTAGCTTGCAATGTTTGTTAGTTTGTTTAGGTCAAATGTTGCAAGCGGAATTAGAACCAATTCTTTTAGACTTACGACTTTGCAATTTCGCTTTTTTGTTATAGTAGCTCGGCAAAATGACTGCACTGTTCCTGATGGTAAGCGCAGTATAATACAAAAACAATGGCGACCACCGAGTGACACACGATCCATCGCCGGTCGCCGCTGTCATGCCGGCCTGCGAAAAGCTGGATATGCACAGGCTGATCCCGAAACGCGACCCGCAAAAGCGAATCACTATGAAGGGCTTTTTCGCCATATGCATGGTGGTTGCGACCCAGTCAGGCTTTAAAACCCTACCATCCCGCTTTCGCCATTGCCTAGTTTGGTATTCAGCAGGGTGCACCACGTGCAGGTGAGGTTGGCTTGGATGTCTCAAGTCTTAGATGTTATTTGACACCCCTTACACCCCATAAACGCTTTCTTGTTTGTTCAGCTGCAGCTTTTTTTTACATGAATTTATTGTTTGTCATGTTTTTTTTAAATTTTTTCTTTTAATCTCACCTGATGTTAATTGACGGTATGGTCTAAAACTGTGAACACGTTAAACCTAAAGACTGGCTATCAAGTTCAACTGCCGAAACACCAACAGGTGCTTGGTGATAGGTTTTCAAATTAAGGGTGGTAGCTGACCAGGCGTGCTTAGAAAAAGCCCTACCTACTTGTTGGTTTCCCATGGCTGTTATACTCTGCGCTGTATCTAATACAATTAGAAATGCTAGACTGCAAGGTCTCTTACCACTCTTCCATATATAGAACAGGATTTTTATATAAAATTTCTGACGAAGAGAATGTTATATTGAAATAATACTAGTGGGCGCCCAGAGGTCGACATTCGACCATAGTTCATTGATTTTTTAAAGTTCGAATTTTATTAGGGTTCTTTTGTCAAAGGGTATTATGTTATAAATATCATTGTTGAATGTAGAATTAAAAAGGGTAATTGGAACGTAAGAGTAAAATAATACATACAGTCGAGCATAGCAACCTCCTTCACAACTTTTTGTTAAGTCCTTTATTGACAGATGTCAAAATGTCTTTTTTATTTACATGTGTGTATATGTTGTGTAAAATTGAAGCAGTAGTGTGAGTAATGCATATTTTAATTAATTTAATGTACTTCTAATGCATTTTATATAAAATAAATAGCTTTCTGCACTTCTCCTCACACACATGTAAATAAAAAAGACATTTTGACAGATCTGTCAATAAAGGACTTCAAAAAAGGTTGTGAAGGAGGTTGCTATGCTCGACTGTATGTATTATTTTACTCTTGCGTTCCAATTACCCTTTTTCATTCTACATTCAACAATGATATTAACCCTAATAAAATTCAAACTTAAAAAAATCAATGAGCTATGGTCGAATGTCGACCAATGGGCGCCCACTAGTAAACTTTAACTATGCCAAGTTTCACGTTCATCCGTTCGCGCATTTCTCTCAAAAAGGGATACAAAATTTGGGCTTCACGTATTAATATATATGATGATGATACTGTTACATAAAAATATATAATTCTTCAATAACCTTAACAGATAATTCTAACGTAGCTGTTTTCACCGAGTTTGATTGTTAAGCTTAACATAGTTGTTGTACAGAGCAATAACGGCTATATATCAATAACCAATAGCAGCGTTATGTAATTTTACAATAATTCTTTTTATCAGTTACCTGCTTTTAGATAAATTGCTGCGGCGTATCATAATGCAATCTGTAACAAGGAGTCGAGAATAAAATAATATACGCGTTGTTCGTATCGTGACTTTGAGTGTGAACAGTGTGAAGTGCTCTCTTTTGCATAAGTCTAAGTTATTGTATTATGTTTCTTGAATTGATCACACGTTGGCCTAACACCATCCGAGCAAATTATTTTCATTAATAATTAGCTGATACCCGTGACTTTGTCTGCGCCGTAAAGATAATATATTATTAATATAATTTTTAGCAATATATTTTATATATAAAGGAAAAAATATAAGCACCAAACCGCTTGTCCCACTTAAAAATATCCACTATAAAAATGAATGTGTAGTTTTTTAATTATTTTTTTTGAGTATGAAATCTGACTGTGTTTGCAATTTCGCCGATGTTAAGTGTGACAAATACACGTTTTAATCTTAATTTCCAAATATTCAGTGTAATGTAAAATAATCTAAAATAGCAAGATAGGCAAATCACAAAAGAAGGATACTGTGTTATGAGTACCACAGAGATAATCTACACATATATATGTAGGTATCATCTTCCTTGCTTCACCTACCGCCAACCCAATTGAAGGAAGTCTTAGTCTTAGTACTTAATCTACGATTTTGTACATAGTTACACTTTATGTTCGCTAATAATTCTAATTATAAATACATTGAATAATTACGTTGTTATTAATTATCATAAATAATTCCCAGTTGTAACAACCGAAGTACTTCACAAATCCTTATTTGGTATAAACCCATTTTAGATTGACAATTATTCTAGTAATTACAAAGTAATGCTAATAACATTGTACAATGCCAATACGTTTTAATTACATTGTTATTCATATTAAATAGCCACTTTACTATTCTATCTCGACTGCACATGAGATGTATTTCCGGTTTTAAAGACATTAAATAAATAACAGAAAAGGTTCCGAATGTTACATAAATCTAGAATAATTCTATTACAATTTCACTAATCCGATTTTAATTGTCGTGACACTAATTTAGGTCTGCTTTAAATCAGAATCAAATCGAGATATACATTTAGTCGCACGACGCCTCATTTTCTTAAGATATTGTCACGCATCGAGTGTGGCGTGACACCGATTTATTTATTGACTTCTATCACTGTTTATGTGAATAAAGAGGTGGAGTTCTTAGAAGTTATGAACAGTTTAATCTAATCTAAATTACTCAATAATTTGGAATAAACCACATTAACAATAATTAAATAGAAGAAGTTTAAAAATACATTGCTAGTATTCAATAACATAGAAAATAATAAATGGCGCTGTTTACAAACACCTATGATAATTCGAATCTCCATAAGATTCTGTAATAAAAATATGCGTTGCTGTTTATGTGTTAATCGATCACTGAATGCTACGACTGCGTGATGCTCCCACTAGGATCCCATATATATTAAAGCTGTAACTAGGCCAAATCTGTACATTAAACATTTTTTGAAAATTAATCAAAATCAAAATATCCTTTATTCAATTTAGGCCCTGAGAAGGCGCTTATGAACGTCAAAGCTACTACCGGTTCGGAAAACAGCCCAGTCATCGAGAAGAACCGGCAAGAAACTCGATCTGGTTTATTTTTTCATGTCATATATTTCTATAGTAATATAAATATTCATATTCGTTATTAATGGATGCACAGAGAGGGGCGTCATTTCCAGACGTCACAATCGTTCACGTATTGATCCACCCTATAATAGCCTTTAGATATTAAAACCCGCTTGACATGGTTCTTGAACTCACTATCAGGCAAATCGGTAATGTGTTTTGGGACTTTATTATAAAACTTAACACTATTACCTAAAAAACTGTTTTTGGATTTAGTGAGCCTGAAGCATGAGCTATAAGCTATAAGCGTGCAAATTATTGCGTTGTCGCTGCCGCTGGCTCTACGCCAATAATGAACAGGCGCGGACGTGAGTTGCGTAGGAGTAACTCAAGGGGTACAGGAAAAACATTTATCGCCAATATATGTTGTAGATTAGTTTTTATCTGAATTGGACCCGGTAGGTGATGCTGCGAACGGTATATTTTAATATTTCTCACATAACAACTGGGTATTGTTTGAGTGAGTCCCTGGATAATTTGGATTCATAATTGGAAATCGCTGCAATCGGATTATAGGTTTTTAAAGATTTTTCGCATTTAAAAATACAATTGAACCCGGTAGTAGCTGATTTGGTACAGACGAAGGTGCACGGGTCGGCTAGTATACAATAATATGTTGGAAAAATATATACATAATTAGAGGGGAGGATATCCTATAGGGAACAGGATACTTTGCGACAGTTGAAAAATATATGATGCCCTGATTCCTCATCAGGTCCACACACACATAAAGAATGGTCATGGGTATGTATTTTCGGAAGACAAAACGGGGAACATACATTAACAAGACCCAGGCGAATAACAGTAGACACAACCCATTTGTGGGCATCTTTGAATTTAAAAAAACCAAGGCTTGGTGGGAATTGTTGGTTGTATGATCTTATAATGTTTAACCTTATGTGGATCAGTGTTATCCATTTTGCCATGGTTGAGTAAGTGTACCTGCAAAACATCTTTTTTTTTTCTCGAACTGACTACGCTATTGGTCTTACAAGGCCTTTACAGCTCCACCGGGCTACTAAGGCGAGCGCTTAAGACACTCCGCCGATTACAAAACATCTCCATTTCCTACTCTTTAAAGCGTCTCGCTCGCAATACGAGACAATATCTTAAGTATAGATATTCGCAGCGACCTCAATCACAGGGATTACAACTTTTTTTTCTCAAACTGACTATGCTATTGACCTGTTAAGCTCTTTACAGCTTCACCGGACCACTGGGATTACATCGGGAGCGTAATCTCCACTGCTTCTTGGAAACTCGGAATCCTAAACAGGGTGCGACGGTTTTTCACGCCTGATCAGCCATATCTTCTTTATCAGGCACAAGTTCGCCCTTTACATTACAGAGTTTATAGAGCCATTTAAATTGCGCAGAGACATTGTCTTACTAAGCGTGTGTTACCGTCTGTATCATGGCCAGTGTTCTGAAGAGTTTTACGGTAAACTCTATCTGGGCACGAACTAAATAGTTCGCAACATCCTATCTTTGTCGTACCGTGAAGCTGTGGAACATTGTCCCGGCTAGTGTGTTCACTTCTACTTATAACATGGGGTCCTTCAAGCGTAACGTGAACAGGGATTTACGCAGGTTGGCATGACAGCGACGACTGACGAAGGATGGTGTATCTCTCGGTAGTCGCCGTTGCTTTTGGATTGTAATGTACTTACCATCAGGCATAGTGCAGGCACTTTGCCGAGCTACAATAAAAAAATGGGTTTCGCGACTGAATGCAGGTCTTGAGGAAATGTGTAAGTGTAAATTTCATATCCATACTTACATATCATAAAAGTCAGCAGTTTCATTCCCTACAAGTCTACAATTGCCAGCTAAAACTACCTCTAATTCAAGACAGTGGCAGTTTAATAATAGTTCTCTGATCTTTAATTTTAAAGAAAATTTGACTTAGAATGGATGAGCTATTTAGAAATGTCCACAGAGAAATATTGACTTTTCTAAAATACATAGATAGATTAGCCATATCTATGGTTCCTCTCACGTTAGTAATAAGATTATTACCGTTCATTGTAAGACCAAAAGTTAATATTACATGCTTTTCATTTTATCTAAATATCTATTCTCTACTCTTTATATTCATTTTTGTATGTATTCTAACTACATCCCAAACTATTAAGTAAATGTACTCTTGCAATAATTCGGTATTAGTACTTTATTTAGGTGTATCACTTGCAGAAAATTTACGTCCTATTCAAAAAGCCTTAGCTGAAAAAAGAATTACATATACAACACAAAAGTGAAGACGCAAGAAAACTCTTGGAATTCTAAATTTTTACATTTTATTTCTCAAATGAGCAGTAAAGATTTTCTCAGGTCATTATTATAAATTTATTGAAAGAAATTCATCTATGTATACCGAGGTAACAGTAAGATGTATATTTATTCGTTGATATATTATAATAAAAAACTATAAGCAAAATAATACAAGTTCCAATATCGTTATATCATTTGTCATTATAAACATTATAATTTAATTGAAATAAACTCCTGAAACATAATAATTTTAAATATACATTAAAAACTTTTCAGCGCCATCTTTTGTTTCTGCTTTGAACCACGTTCATTGTGACTTAGTAATGCTTTTGCCAAAAAGCTTTCCAATTTGTAGATATCCTTTCAAATTCGAATCTTGTTAATCTCAATACTAATACAAAAGTTTAGATGTCACTATATTGTAATGTACAACTATGGATACACAAATAAATACAAAAGCATATACAAAAAAAATAATTAAATGTCGAGTATTATTACTGGCATATATTAGGCAAATCAACTATAAACAAATAGTTTATTTTTAAATATCGTAATAGTTTTTAAATATTCATAATGTAAGTGGCCAGTTCTACAAGTTCTTATTGCGTTCTATGTAGATCGGATAACAACTGTATTAGATCACAGACTTATTAGACAAGGAGGTAATATTTAATTAAATAAAATAGTTATGCACCAGTGTACCTATACCTGTCTAGTATGCTTGAATAATTGGCCTTGCGCATATCTTATCATAAGGTAAATCTTTAGCGAAATATGTATGTATAACGTGATAATTATATTTTAGTTTCTGTCTCTACTGTAACATTAAAACACATGCAATTAATTACGTCTTTTTGTCCGTCATCTCCTCAGTTTACATTCAAATATTTTAATTACCTATAAAAGTGATAAAATAAACAAAACATAATCAGAAATTAATTAATTTTGGCGTTTGACCGCAATTTCTTTTAGTTTAGAGTTTTTTTTAACATGGGGAAATCTATACATATAATAAGAATGTGAATCTAAAGTCTGTAGTCTGTACTTTTTCAATTTTCGTAAAAAAAAATGTTGCAGGTATCTAGGAATAAGTAATAAAATATATTTCAATCATTTTTAGAAATGTCTGTCTGTCTGTCTATCTGTCTGTCTGTTTGTATGAACACGCATCACTGCTAAAGTACTGGGTTCACAATAAAACCTTATATAAGAAAATCATAAAACATATTCTGGGAGTAACTTAGTCTTTGTTTCATTAAAATCGGTCCACTATATCAAAATTTATTATAATTTTAATGGCGCCACGACTTAAGTAGGAGAGAAAAGTAGATAAGCAAATGGACTAAATACGTTCAAATGACTTTATTAGTCATTATTTTGTACATCAGGCTCCACGTGGACGAAGTCGCGGGCACAGCTAGTCTTACATAAGATCCCATCTCAACGCCTGACAACGGAGGTGAGCATTTGTGAGTGACTACAGTCTAGTCATTTAAACTTACATTAGGTAAGAATCTTGGAATTCAAGATACCCAGCTGTAAGTCTGTAAATACTCGTATATTGACACCCTAAAAGTTGTGTCAAAACCTACATATGCTAGGGTGTACGCAACTATTAAATTTCAAGGTCAAAGGTCACAAAAATCGGTTTTTGACAAAAAACCCATAGGAAATGAGATATTTACAAAAAAAGCGCAAAAGACCGATTTTTGTGACCTTTGACCTTGAAATTTAATATTTTCGTACACCCTACTATATGTAGGTTTTGAGACAACTTTTAGGTGTCAATATACAAGTATTTACAGACTTACAGCTGGGTATCTCGAATTCCGCGGTGAACTTACTATAATGACTGGACTATATATCAGATTCTTACTGATTAAACCTCCACGTTGTTTTTTTTACGTCTTAGAGCTAGTTAGGCCTTCCATGTTCCCTTCCTATCTCTGACTATTTATTAATAACAACAGATTAAAAAAAAATCGTACGCTTACATGAACTATTAGAAAACAGGGTTCTTTTAGTAACACACGTAATTGTTGACCTTACTCACAGAATTGACGCTCGAATAATACTTTATAGCCTTTTAAAATTATAGTGCCCGATGTGAATAAGTTCCTTAGCACGAGGTATGAAATATCATTTAATATTTACGTTCACAATAACCAAAACATTTGTAATTAATATGCTGTAATTGCACGGTAATTTTAACTTGGGAAGTTAAAATATCGAGGGAAGGATATAGTGATAATTTACAAACGAATTTCAGTAAGTTTTAGCGTGTTGTCTACGATCTAACCTGATGAAAAACTATGTCTCAATTGCAGCCGCTAGAACAGTGGTGTAGCCAATATTAAAGGGACCCAGTATTAACATTTCTTGGATGTCTTTTTACTACTGTATTATATTGTGACTAGCGTCTGGCCGCGACTTCGTTCGTTTATGTCTTTATAAATTATTGCATCACACACTACATTTGTGTAACTCTCGTATTTTTTCCAACTTACTTGGCATTTAATTTTATGGTATGGCCAATTTCAATAATATCCTTATTAATTATAGCATATGTGTAATTTATAATATAAGCTATATTGCTGATTAGTTTCATCAGAATCCTTATAGTAGTTTTTGTGGCTGCTAACAAGGTAGCTGTCAGAAAAAGTCCTACCAACGTGCTATATCGCGGGGTGGTAGGGCTTTACAGCCTAATTGGGTCGCAACCACCATGTATAAGGCGAAAAACCCGTCATAGTGATTCGCTTTTGCAGGTCGCGTTTCGGGACAGCGGTGACCGGCGATAGATAGTGTGTTACTCGATGGTCGCCATTGTTTTTAGATTGTACTATGCTTACCATCAGGCATAGTGCAGTCATTTTGCCGTGCTACAATAAAGTATATATATTTCATCGTGATGTTTTCCATCATCGGAAGATCATATTTATTTTAATGATTCGAACCTAGATTGATCTACGCTGTATGTAAACACGTTAACACTGAGTCAATGGGCTCAAGAGTCTCGCCCTTTGGAAATTACAAACCTACTTTATTGTAAAAAGATTACAAAAGTACTCATAAAGATAAAAGATATCATTAGAATTTAATTTCGATTTAAACCCAGTGGAATTGTATTATATTATTGGGACTTGGACAACTTTAATAATATATTTAAACCTCACTCATAACCTGCCTTAAGTTCGGCACCATTGGGACGTCAATACACCCGTGTTTAAGTGTGCTATGGTACTTGTAACTAAACAATATACTTCTTTACTATTTCGCGCTCACTCCAACATATCGCGTGTGATAAAGAAAGCGAATCAATTTTAAATTTCGGCAATAATATTAACGGGGCAACGCACTCAGTAACTGGTCGGACGAGGACGAAAGTACGAATTTTTTTACATTAATAAAAGAAAGATACGTGTAAGGATGTTTAACGTTCCTTAAGATTGTGAGGTTTAGTTTAAAACGTGCCAACGGTCATTCTTTACTGAGGTTTCTTCACAAGTGACCGACCTTGATCTTATCCTGTTTAGATATTATATTGTCATTATAGAAGCTCATAATTTGACTGATCAAGCAGTAGTGTTAGATGTTAAACAAGTGTTAGATGCATGTTTCTTTTGTCACAATAAATTTACGTTCACGTCTTAATTCGTGGAGTTAATCGTAACGATTTGCAAAGTAGGTACATCGGTCAAACGATCCCGTTTTTAGCCTTAATATAGTCTTAATTAGTACATAAACACATTAAACTACCAATAGTTATTGATTCAACAAAAGTTATCCTTAAGATAAACAGTCAAGTGGCCCGTTTAATTTTACTGACATTTATCGTACGATTGTGTGTTCAGAAACGCAATTTGAAAAGTTATTAAACCGTTACATTAAAGTACCTCAGAAACCGGGCATTAGATGCCACTTTAAACTACTCTTCAAGACGATCTAATTATACATATATATTTAACAAAACTATTAACTGAGCTGTCAATTCCAATTGTAAGTATTCTAGTGAACGAAAACATCACGGCATCGTTATGAAAGTATAGTATCGTGGTGATGCGCTTTCTGGTGATAAATTGAACTATCACTATAACTAGTGAATTCATTCATATTTTTCCATTATGTCGAACATAGAATAATGATAACAAAATGATATTTCTTTAAAAAGGGTAATGAAAATAACATTCTCTAATATGCCATTGAAGGGCAGACATACAGGTTCATGTAAATCGTTTCTTCTAGTAAAGTTAGTGTAATTTTATATACATTATACCCATGATATACACAAAAATTATAAGATAATTCAATGTTAACACCTAGCTACCAATTCTGTAATATAAAGATATCGGAAAAAATTGTACCTAATTTATAGTATATTTAGCAATTCAAGTTTCATCAAATTTAACTGTATCGAAAAAAAAATTATGTGCCGTATAACCCTACAGCTTTGCACAAATTCTTTGTGTTTTTTCGAAATATTTAGAATAATATTATAACTTTCTAAATATATATAAAAATAATAATGTTAACCTTAATTCGTGCTTATGCTTCACCGTTGCCAATCGATCTATTCTTTCCAAATAATATGGAATAAAACCAACAAAATGTATATTTATGCGAGAAAATCATCAGTTCAGAGAGCGGGTAACATATGGAGAACTTTTACATGTTTGCCTATTGGGAAAATAATCAAAACATTGCAATGTATTGCCTCATGATCTTCAATTATTTTAGAAAAATAGCCAACAGATAAAGGATCTTGTTATTAAACGTGTAAACGTCACATTTTTTGTCAAAATTGAGAAGACAAATACGTAACACATTTTTTTTTACTTTTCATACAAATAAAATGATAGGGCTAGGCTAGGGCTACCACTTTTTAATTGTTAATTAACACGATTTAAAAATGGCACATAAATCACATCATCATCATAATAAATCACTATTTTATATTAATCTAATAAGAACGAAAAAATTACAAAACTATTACTTTTATAGCAAGTTCATAGTAGATTAAAGTAGAAAAAGAGGACATAATCCAATTAATGTCTGTGAAGTTGGCATACAAAGATATCAGAATCGTGAAACAAAAATGAGTTCTGATATTCAAATCAATAGTTCTGGAGTTCCTGAAATTAGTAGCTTGCATTGTTGCGTTTCGTTCGGTCAGTGAGAGAGCCGGAAGCCCACCTCCCCTCTTCCTTCACCCCCCCAAATATAGGCTGGCGACGCACTTGCGACTCCCCTGGTGTTACTAGTGTCTATGGATGGTGGTGATCACTTAACATCAGGTGACACACCTGTTCGTTTGCCTCCTATGATATAAAGAAAAAAAATTATGAAGCATGTGATATCATATTCAACAATTTGCGAAACTATCACTCGTAGACCTTGCAGTGATGTGTTAGTTCTATCAATAATAATCTCACCTTAGGATTAAAATGAGCTAACATATTATCTGCAAAAATATGTTTTTTTTTTCAAAACTTTTTGGTTTACGTTTTCTCATTGCCTTCACATTTCTCTGTAACAAATGTTAAAAGAGCTTAGAATAGAATAGAACATTCTATAATAATTTACTAGACATACAAATGATTTTAGCTCGGACACATTTTCAAAACTTTTGGCATCTAATATAATCTGTACTTTATCTGAACTTTCACCTAGCCCATTCATATCAATTATATACCTCAAATAAGAGAGTTAAAAAAACTACTATAATTTTCTTTTATAAATATTAAACCTACCTCCAATCTTGTAACGACTTCGTGGAGCTTAGCTATATGACCTACTTTTGTTTCCGTTACTATAACGAATAACAAATCATTGGGAATTTTAATATTCCATCAATACCGAGAAGCATTTTTTCTAAAGTATGCTGATAATGGCTGGTGCACTTGATAAACCAAATACTGATCTTGTATAGGTATTTATAAAGTTATTAGAATTAAAGGATAAGCACCATTTCAAGTATTACTTCGATGGCCGAATTCCGATATAGTACTAGAAATAGATCCCCGTCTGGTGTTAGAGTTCGCTTTCTACGTAATTTCTAACACTTTACCCAACCTTCAGCATCCTTTTGTGTAAGGTCGTTCTCCTTCATATATCTGCTTTTAGGACCTGTCGCGGGATCTTGGCTCTTGTACTGTGACATTGAAACGTTTATTTCCGACATAGTGATGGTACTAATGACCACAAGGTGATCTTACCAACAGAGCCGACTTTCCTGCAGCTTATCCACACGGTCACGTACTCCAAGTTTGCTATACCCGGCAGACGATATAGGGGCAACAAGTATAGAAGGCAGTTTTGAAGGGGAAATACCATTATTATTATTTACATTTATTATTTATTTATTACATAGTATAAAACAAAGTCCCCTGCCGCGTCTGTCTATTCGCGATAAACTCAAAAACTAATAAACGGATTTTCATACGGTTTTCACCAGTGGATAAAATAATTCATGAGGAACGTTTTAGTATATAAATTTGTCAAGGTTTTGTGTAGATTGGTAGAAATATAACGATAAATGTTGGACATGTCGGAAAAAGTCAAACCGCCTGGGCGTTTTCATGGAAAACGCTGCCTAATCCTCTTGAGATATAACAAAACAATGTCTATTGGGATATTCCCCTTTTATAGATCTACAAAGAAGACTATGAAGGCATTTTTTAAGGGTTGACCACTATACTCATTATATTTTCTAAAAAATGGTGACGTAAAATTTGAATGCTATTTAGACGGATACAGTATTAATAATTATCAACTTAAATACTTTAGTTACATTAAGTATTTCATGCACATTCTTATCTTTATTCTACTGTGTAGATGTGTAACATTGAACAAAACTTTTTTAATAAATTACAAGAGGAATAAGCTACACCTAACAGCCTTATTTTGAACATAATTGAAATGTATATATTTTGGGTATAAATGTATGCAGTTTATATCTTATTATACTTTTTATACGTTTGGCGGTCATTTTCTTATATATACTCAACTCTTAATGAGTTGAACGAGAAAAACAATTCTCAACTTATTATTTAAAATCTTTATACATATAATAAATCGGTGGCTAGAACAATACTGTACATTAAATATTTTTATGAAAATTAAAATCGGGGTGGGATTTGTTATCGATATAGGAGCCAAAATTATCTTATTTAGAATTTTTGTCCGTCTTTCTGTCTGTCCCTGTGTCCGCATATCACTCTGAAAGTACTGAACCAATTCTGACGAAACATGACACAGTGATAACTAATATTATAAAGTAACATATAGAGTAATTTTGTCCCATAAACCCAAGAGGTAATCCAGTGTAAATGACAAAAGTCATAAGTTTGTAGTATATGAAATTCTCGATGGATTTTGATGACATTTTCTTTGTGTTATTGCATACAATTTAGCTAAAAATGCAAGCTATATGTCATCTCTATATGATTCAAAAGCGAATAAAAATAAAACCATTGCTAGGTTTTGAACCCATGTATTTGGCCCGTATAATGAACAATGAATGTTATAATTTAGCTACAGCAACTTAGCGTTTCATTGTAAAATTATCAATCAGTTGAATTGGAAGTATAAAATGTAACAAGTAGGCTAAATGTTATTGATGTAGGTATGTGTTTGTCTCTTTGTCGTGAAGCATTTTCGTTTTAACAAGTTTCATACCACAGCGATTCCAAAGAAAGTTCACTTCAATAATACCATGTCGACATAGGGCTAGAATTATACAAAACTGTCACTAATATATTGTTAGATTAATTGCATAAAAATGTTTCCTTATATATTTAATGTACTTAAAAGCTATTTATTTATAAAATTCTCATAATCATATATCTGGAAGTGACGCCTTTCTCGGTGCAACCACTAAAAACGAATGTAGCTTTATGTGTCTATTATGTTGTAATAATAAAAAAAAAAGTTAGTTATTATGAAAAGATAAACCAGATCGAGTTTCTTGCCGGTTCTTCTCGATGACTGGGTTGTTTTCCGAACCCTGGTATCTTTGACGTTCATAAGTGCCTTCTCAGGGCCTAAATTGAATAAAGAGTATTTTGATTTTTTGATCTGACATATGCCAGGTTACTGTTTAAAGGTTAACATTCTTCAATTGTAGGGTAGTTCATGGTCACATTTAACATATAAAATAATAATATTAAAACAAATACTAATACACAACAAAGACAACCTTAGATAAAGTATGTTTTTAAAAGTAAAGGATCGATACTTTTAAACGTAAAAGAATCACACCTAGGTTCAATGAACAGAATTAAATGAGATCTTTTCAAGGTTAATCATTACGTAACTCGAACAGTAAGAAGTGGGGATCGGGTCGAGATGCAGGACGCGGGCCGGACTGCGCGGCGGCGCACATTGCAAGCGGCGATTCATCGCGCTTTTTCTGTAAATATATATATAAATATGCTTTTCTCGAGATAATTAACACCCAATAGTATCGATCGTCGTAGCCAATAGAATCGTTGGGTGCAGGGTTGTAAATTATTTGCCTCATAGAAAAGGCGGGCCGCCCTCTGGATTGCGCGTCCGCGTATCGGCCCCTCGTCCTGCTGGACGACGCCGGGAAGGTGTTGGAGAGGGTTATCTCCTCCCGGGTCGTCCAGCACCTAGAGGAAGTTGGGCCGAATCTGGCGGACGCGCAGTATGGCTTCCGGACAGGGCGTTCCACTGTGGACGCCCTGTGCCTCCTGAAGTCGCTGTCTTTTGAGGCGACCTCCCAGGGGGAGAGGGTCTTGGCGGTGTCACTCGACATCGCTAACGCCTTCAACACCCTGCCGCATGGGGTCATACGGGAGGCGCTTCGATATTTCGGAGTGCCCCCGTACCTGCGGCGGGTGCTGGAGGCGTACCTCGAGGGTAGGGAGGTCGCCTATGTGGACGGCGACGGGTGGATGGTCCGGCGGGCCACAGGGCGGGGGGTTCCACAGGGGTCGGCCCTGGGGCCACTCCTGTGGAACATGGGCTACGACTGGGTGCTCCGCGGCGTGCTCCCATATGGAGCACGCCTCATCTGTTACGCGGACGACACCCTAGTCGTAGCCCGGGGGGGAGACTGGAGGGAGGTGGAGCGCCTGGCCATGATGGCCACAACCCTCGTGGTCAGGCGCATAAGGAGGTTGGGCCTCAGGGTGGCCCTCGAGAAGACCGAGGCCCTACTCTTTCATGGGCCTCGGCGAGGGCCACCACCTGGGGCCCACATAGTGGTGGAGGGCGCCCGGATCAGGGTGGGGACCCGGATGAAATATCTGGGCCTCACCCTGGACGGGCGCTGGCGGTTCGGGCCCCATTTTGCTGGGCTCGGACCGCGAATTGGTGGGGCAGCTGCAGCCGATTCTACTCATCTGATTCTGAAAATTATATCACTGTTAGAAAGGTGTATTATCTCTCTGCTAAAGATTACTTTTTATTTTGGCAAATATTTATACTTTTAATAATTAATAATAAATGTAATTAAGATCGGCAACAATGAAACAATATGACGTGCACTGCTTAAATGTTTGAAACAAAGGAATAAAATTTGTAGCAAAAATATTCATTACCTTTAGCTTTACAAAAAAATCCACTTATAAAAACAAATAGCTAAATCAAAATGGAGATGTCATGGAGATAAAGCTTTCTTTGTACAGCATGTTAATTGATGAAATTGGTCAGAAGATAATGCGAAATAAAAACTATAAGTTGGTAAAAATAATTGTGTTGTCGCTGCCGATGGGCCTTTTTGTTGCAGTTTTACTTAGTAGTGTTCAATCAATTCCAAGCGGAAGTGCAAAGTAGCGTCCACTATAATATTTAATGATGGATTTCCGCAAAGTAACGCCTTCTTCAATCAAATTAAATATATCAAACTGAATACCTAAAATATAACCATGAACAAAATACGACGGTGAGCCTTGTTTCATTAATTAAAGTGACAACAATTTTAAGTGAAAGTGTAAAAGATACGTATGGTTTATAAATAACGAAATATATAACGAAAACATGAAAATTACACGATATATTAATCTTATATATAAGTTCGGAGAAAAGCTACATGTGAACTTTGAACAATTTATTTTATTTTTGTCACAAGAGCTCACTAAAATATCATTAAAAAAATGTCTGTATAGGATGGTCAAAGAAGTTTGGTGAATTTTAGAATGTTTTTTTTAATCGTTTTTATTTATTACATAATAAAGTAATCATTATATTTCAGCTTAATATTGACTTCTATGCACGCTTCATATCATGAATATTTATATAAACTGTACGATAATTATTCAACTCCTTCAAATATATAAGAGAGCTCGGCCAATCCGCAGAGATCATCATAGAATAGCGTGCAGACGTAAACAACGGCTTCGTGCAGTATCGGTTAAAATTAAACAATCTATAAATTACATATAGTAAAAGAGAATATTAGTGTTGACCTAAAAATGACGAGTTTGGAAATAAAATATCCCTCGCAAGAAAACAACGGTATTGCAAGGTAAATATTTGTTATAACATACACTATTTACATTCACTTACGGTGTTTTATCATATTAACTATTATGGACTATGTAACCATGACCAAATTAAAGACACAAGAGAAGAATTAAAGTGAAAATTTTTATGGTTGTCAAATTTTAAATACAAAGCGCATTCATTATGGTCAATTTGTTTTAATATTTTTTGTTTCTTAATGATGTATGTATGAACCTTAAACAAATAATATTACAATGATTTTAATTTAATTACAATTATCACATACTATTATACACTGTAAAAGAGAAATAAGTCATATTAATTGGAGACGATATAAGGAGAGAAAATATATTTATTACTAGTTTTGCTTTAATTTCAAATTAAATAATCGAAACGTAGGGTAATTTAACTAATGAATATAGCAGTGGTCGCGGCCTTGCTCGTGTCGCTTCAAAAACGGTCACTGAAGTTTTAATAACAATGCTACAGACGATTTATTTTAATAATTTCAATTCTAAACGTTAATTCACTATATTCTATTGATTAATATTTAATTGTTAAGATTAAATATTGTAACAGAAGTACTGGTAGCAATTTTTGTCGATTTACTTTATTTTTACCTAAAGTAACAAAGCGTCTTATTATCCTATTGCAGTCTTATTAATCTAGCCAAAGAACACACTTATGACTTTAAAAGTAAAAATGTATATCAGTTCAATGGTTTTCGAATTATAAACACACCAACAGACATGCAGAGAATATTCGCCTTTTATAATTATATGAGATTGCAGAGACTTTATCAAAATAATATAAAGTATATGTAAAATAATACACACAAGTTGAGTTCTAGGAACTGAAAGAATACTTATCTATTCGCGATACCAACAGTCGAACTGAGAAATTTGTAGCGTACAAATAGCGCACAAAATATATTTTTGTTCTATCGTGTATAAATATTTTTATTTTTTATTTTTTGACAATAAATATTTACCTTCAAGAATTTCTTTGACATATAACACTAGAGCAGTACTGTACTAACGTAAAAAATGAGACCAAAGCTTCCCTGTATGTACCTATCATGTGCATACATGATTTTACATTTTGGCGCCATTTTAAGTATTGCGTTTCAACGTTACCATGGATTTAATTCGTAAACTTTTTCATAGTATGATTTGCTATCATTTTAAGTGCAGTTTGACGCCTCAGCATGCAGGATGTCGCTTGCCTTCAAACCGCTTTTGCTAATGAATTACAATTCCACTGGTTATCGCTGGTTTGCATAATTCTAACGCAGCTGTGTGAATCTTAGAGACTAATTTCCTGATGGTTATGCGTCTATCGCTGTGAACAATGAAACATCGACGTTGTATATCGTTTGATAGAAACAGATAAGCGTCACCATAGAGTAACAGACCTGCCCGTTGTAAGTGTAAGCGGTTTCATAATTCTATGGGCGTGACCTACCATGTAATTCGGGCATCCATCATAATTAATCCTAAAAACATTTGGGTGAAATAACTGTATTCCTCTCACAATTTAATTAAGGCTCAAAAAACAGATCAAGTCACTCTGTACAATGCCATGCTTACGAGATGAAGCGTAGGGATGTATAACTTGGCGTAGAACATGGCGAAAGCTGACGAAATATGGATTTACATCTACAGTCACAAAACAGAGAATGTGAGGTGCGAATGATAGTTTAGAATCGAAGTACACACCCAAGTCCTTTATGTAGTTGACTTCTTTGAGGGCTGTACTAGATATGTAGATATACTAGACGGTATAACATGACGGTTTCTGATAAATTTTATATGGTAGCATTTTTCGGTATTTAACACCATTCCGTTAGTGGTACACCACTTAGACAGTGCGTCAATATCACGTTGCAGATCAAGGCAGTCTTCATTTACATTGACGACTTTTACCAACTTTAAGTCGTCTGCAAATAAGAACCCGCAAACCATGTCGTTAATAAAAATTGAAAAGCCATGGCCCCAAATGGGATCCTTGAGGAACCCCTGACACAATGTTATATCTTTCGAAACTGAAGTCTTTAACAGCTACAAATTAGGTCCTATCACTTAGATAAGTATCAAACCAGTTATTGAGAGGTCCCCCAAAACCTATTTGACTGCCTTTGTCCATAGCACACATCAGATAGTCACAGTAGCTTGTTAAGTTACTGCAAGTGGAACGTGCCTTAATGAAACCGTGTTAGTAATGGGTGAAGATATGTCTTGTGTGCATTTGTAAGGTTGGTACCTTTTTGGTTGTTGTTGGTATCTTGCGGTTTTCAGCAGTGTATAAAGTGATTTATGAGGAAGGTTTTGGTATATAATTCGTCAAGGTTTTTTTTATAATAAGGGCGGGACAACGTCTGTCGTGCCCGCTAGTTGTTAATAAAATTGCTCAAAATATCAAATTTAACTGGTGGTTGCAAATACACGCCGCAAATTATTAAAGAGGTTTTTTTATTCAGTTCGATATCAACAAATAGATCTTCACATTCCCTTTCTTTACTTTTTAATCTCGCAGAACTAAACTTACGGGATACAGCTATTAACACACCTCCACCTTTCTATCTCTTCTATGCGCTACTTATCGACTGTCAAATAATTATATTACCGTTTAACCAGGTCTCTGTGAGAACAATGATATCAAAGTTTGATGATATTAAGTTGCGATAAAATTCATGGGTTTTGGTTCTTAAACCACGAACATTTTGATAGTAAACGTTAAGGGAAATGAATGTTAGTCTTAAAATTCCATTACGAAACCGAAAGTACTTAAACACTATTTTGACTAAACTAGTTTATCTATGATATTTCTATCCCTGATGAATATGTAATCAGATGCCTCTAATTTACGCATAAATATCTTCCCCTGTTTGATCCAAACCAACTTGTATTTAAGTTCCTTAGCTTTCTGACGCACAGCCGCGTGTAGTGATTTGTTGTATAGGGATAAGTGCTCCATTATATAAATAGGTTGTTTAGAGCCCGCTAGTCCTAAGTCATTTGTATTAATTTTATTATAATAATAATTTATTTTGTTGTACATTATTGTTTTTGCAAGGAAGGTGTCACGTAAGCGAGGAGTTGCTAGTTTCACTACTATAGACCTTGGCCTGCTATCATTATTGTTTATTTTAGCAATCCTTGTGCAGTGATGTATGTCGCTTTCTTTTAGTTCATAAGATATGACTTTAGCTATCTGAACGATAGTTATTAATAAGTTTTCTCTACGGTGTTCAGGTAAGCATTGAATTTCTATATTGTGTGATCAGTTAAACTGATCAATAGTGTTTAATTTTAAAGTTAGCTGATCAATAGTGGATTTTAATTGGACATTTTCTTTAGTCAGCCCGTCAATTGTGTTCAAATGTGAAGCAATTTCTATTTTAGTTTTTTCGAATTGTGCATTATGGAATTCTACAGAATGCTCCATAGTACAAATATTGTCTTTCATCACTTTAATAACAGAACATTTGAAGTAACTCTACTTTGAATTTCTCGATAATTGAGGGTAACAACTCTTCCAACGCCTCCTCAATTATATTCTTGATTTCTGATTTTGTATCGATGTTAACGGGAGAGCATTGGATATAATTCTTGAGGACTGCTGTATCAGTTGTGGTATCTTCGTCGTCATGGTGTAAAGACTCCGCTGTTCGGACTTGAGTATTGCAGTTATTTAACTCTGTGAAATTTTTTTCATTGTTGGAAGTTTTTGATTTACACATAAGGTATGATAAATTGTTTTACATTGCACACAGCGAAAATAATTATTATCCTCGATGTGGTTCATACAACCGTCACAGCTCAGTCTTTGAGCCAGAGTTTTTGACGTCGCTCCTGGTTTTACTCAATGCGGAATAGTTACAGATTGAATGCCCAAATAAAAATAGATTTTTTCTTATTAGGATTAAAATAAATTATAATTATATTATATAATCGTTATTAAGTAAGTAAGTACCTTGAGTATTCTTTTTTCCCTACAATACATCTAGTTCGTTGGAAATAAATGTTTTGTGGCATTAAGATCCCCAGCACATGAATTATAAAGTGCAGGAAAGTATTCATTCATTCAAAACGTAACTTCGGAATATACTGATAATTAAAATTTTCATAATTATTTCTTAGATACTAGGTCCTTATCTAACAATACCACGATAACTTCATCTTCTTTTATACATACGAGTATAATTAGCATGTAAATCTAGCGTGTCTGTATTTTGTGGATATTCGTGAAAAAATGGTCGCATGTGTCTATAAAATAAATTTTAATCATTTTTAGAAATGTTTGTCTCTTAGTATTTTTTTTTTCTCGAACTGACTACGCTATTGACCTGGCAGAGTCTTCACAGCTTCACCGGACTACTAAGGTTGGCGCTTAAGGCACTCAACCGATTTGGGTTTTAGGTAACATACACAAGGGTGCACGCACACCTCGGCTTGGGCTGTTACCTGGAAAAAGACGTGTCTGACCTAGCTAACTATTCTAAGCTATTCATACATATATACATTTGTGAACCATACAATCGAAATTGCATGATTCACAAATGAATACGTGTATATCGGAATGATTGTCTCTTAGAATGAACACGCATCACTGCTAAAGTACGAGGTAACAATAAAGTCTCACGAAGAAAATCATAGAGCATATCCTCAAGAATAACTTGAATATTGGAGGTGGTAGAGCCACGCTGTAGCTATTACTAGTTTCAGCACGAATGGGTCGGCTCGTCCGGGGGAGTACCATCCTCTCACAGAACAGCGACGTGAAGTAACAGTGGTTGCATCGTTGCGTTTCGTTCGGTCAGTTTCCCTTCCCCTTTCTCCTTTCCTTACCCCTCCCACATACACAGGCTGGCAACGCACTTGCGACTCCCCTGGTGTTGCTAGTGTCTATGGACGGTGGTGATCACTTAACAACAGGTGACCCACTCCTTTTGACATAAAAAAGACTAAATATTACTGAAGAATATGCTTTATAATTTTATTATGAATGTAATACTTTAGCAGCGATGCGTGCACAAACAAACATGCAGACATTTAAAGAAAATATGTATTTTATTGCTTATTCCGAGACACCTGTAACAATTGTTTTCGTAACAATCGAAAAAGTACAAACACGTTAGATTTATTTTCATATGTATGGATGTCATATATTTTTTGTTCTTCTCTAAATAGTTAGGATGAATACAGAACATCATAATTTCGACATATATTTTGGTAACTTGTACATTAAAAACAATATTAAAATTCAAGGTCCCAGACTTCATGTAATTATCCTCATCTCTTATATTTTGGTAAATAAAATAAATTTAACATTGTTTTCAAAATTGCATATGGATAATAGACAACTTACTTTGTTATATACTAACACTAATTATTTTATTAATTTGGTATTCAGTTGAGTGTAAATAATTTCAAACCGGTTTTATTTATTACCTTCTCCCTCCTCACACCAGTGACTACACAACTGAATTGTCTACAGCACAAGGAGTACAACAGTACAGTACAAATACTTCAGACACGTAGTCCGGTGAAGCTGTTAAGGCCTTACTAGGCCTATAGCGTAGACAGTTCGAAAAAAAAAACACTTCAGGCACTTTACGCGTGAATGTCTAAATTACTCATAGTAATAAAACGTTATATCGTAAAAAGTCAACCATATTTTTATGAATGACTTTCAGCGTTATTTTGCAGACACTTTTTTACTCTTCTCTTTCATATTCGCTGATTGATAAATCATTATTTATTTATTTAATCATAATCATAAATAGGCATAACATATATAATAGTTGTTGCAATTAATTATGTTCCTGATTATAGTTGATTACAGGATTTTTATGGATTAAGATACAATATATATATACCTATATTTTCAAGCATATTATATTATAAATAATCTATATATTAATACGTGAAGCCTAAGCTTTGTATCCCTTTTTAACGGAATTGGGCGAACGGATGAACGTGAAATTTGGCATAGTTAAAGTTTATATGGAGGAGAAGTGCAGAAAGCTATTTATTTGATATAAAATGTATTAGAAGTACATTAAATTAATTAAAATATGCATTACTCACACTACTGCTTTAATTTTACACAACATATACACACATGTAAATAAAAAATACATTTTGACATCTGTCAATAAAGGAATTCAAAAAAGATTATGAAGGAGGTTGCTATGCTCGACTGTATGTATTATTTAATACCCTTTTTCATTCGACATTCAACAATGATATTATAACATACAAATATTATTATAATATTTATCCCTTTAAAAAACCAATGAACTATGGTCGAATGTCGACCACTGGGCGCCCACTAGTTTACATAAAACACCAACTCACAAAACTTACACACGTCCTTACATTGGAATTGCAATTGCTATGTTACCTATCTACAGATCACTCTTTACATTTTTCGCACCCTTATGTACTATCAATAAAAATACTTTTCTAGATTTGTAAATTATAATTCAAATACATTTTTTATTTATATTTCTTCAAAATTACAAGACGCTACCATACAGTGTTTTACTTTTTAGAGAGATTACTTTAAAAAAAATCACTGAAGGTTATTTAAGTCAATTGACATAACAATAAATTAAAGAACAATTTCACTTTTACACATAATTGAAGGATTTACCTTTCGAAAACGCTAAATAATAACACAAATATGGATAAATTAATAGCTATATGAATTCATCTCTTTACTTCCATGAAATACTTAGAAGAAGGTAAATTGCATTTAATGAACAAACGGATGCTTTCATAAAATCTTGATACTAAATCGCGTAACGAGCCTTTAATGACTAGTCGTCTTCATCTTTAGAATAAAATACGTACCTACATATTTCTATACATTTGTTTACATGATATATTAAAAGAATAAAATTTGGCTGAGATGTCATTACCATCAATAAAATTCCCTCGCGAGTGCCCTTTCTCCTGCGTGTGCAGCGTTCGGTGGTTGAACCCGTACGGGGTGACATTGTGGATAGCGTTGCCAGTACATTCTCTTAATCTTGATACTTGGTGTTTTCATATAAGTATGTTTTTATTTTCGATTTATATTCTAAATCAAGGACGGCAACATTATACAAATATTTTTCCCCCTTTTCACTTTACTACTTATGTATCTTGTATAAATTTTATTGTTTATGTCGTCGTGATACGCAACGTTTACCTATAGCCAGGTAGCCCGCACGGTGTTCGGAAGAACATAAAGATATATAAAAAACTGGCTTATTAAAATTCGCTCTCGGAACCGTTGCTAGCTCTTAGACATATTTAGACATATTTATATTTTTCTTCAATACAATAGAGTGTGATAAAGTTGAAGATAGTTATGGTAAAGTAAGTGGTAGAGATGATTATTAAATTTTATTTTTACGTATTGTCCATGTTCAGAGTCTATGTGTAGTAGGTTAGGTGTCGTGGCCGACAAAAAGAGAGAGAGAGAGAGGCCACCTTCTGCCGAGTGGACCGTTGGGCGGCTATCCAAGAGGAATAGCGTAGTTCGATCCCGTGCCGCACACAATAATACGGTCGGACGGTACACCGTCGGGTATAGCCCGTATAGCCCGTGCGAGTCGGACATAACCCATCCTCTCCCCCGAGAGGATGGCGTATCCATAAGGGATTTCCCCACGTTTTGAATTCGTGAGGCTCACATGCCGGTACACATGTGTGTCGCAGGAAAATAGCTAGCTTAGCTTAGACAGATCCACAAAGTTGCATCCAAGGCAACAGCCCAAACCGAGGTTCGGTCACTCTGGCACCCTTGAGCTTATTGCCAAGAGGCGAAGTGCTTTAAGCGCTCACCTTAGTCCGGTGAAGCTGTGAAGGCCCGTCAAGCCAATGGCGTAGTCAGTTTGAAAAAAAATGTTATAATTTTTTTTTTAAATACTCTGGGTAGCTTAGAATCAATGACAGAACACATTTTAAAAATCTTGTCTGTTTGTATGGGATTCACGCAAAAACTACTAGATGGATTTTGATGAAATTTCGTATGGGAACAGTTCACCGGTATAACATACAAGATATATTTTACATATATATCAGTTTCGCGATATATGTATATCTTACTTATAAGTAAACACAAAAGAGATGAAATTTACGCAAGAAGTACCTGGACGGATTTTCACGAAGTTTCGTATTCAATTATGTAACCTTTGTACTTTGTAATCATGTAACCTTTAAATGCATCTCAGGTTTTTGTCCAAGACATCAAAATCGCGCTATAAGCTAAGTGTTCACTGCACTTGCATTATAGCGTATGGATGTGCACCGGCTCGAATTTTTTTGCCGGTTTTTAACTTTGTCCTTGAATTTCAAGTTTAAATTAAAACGTGCAATGTGCATAATAACGAATCATACTGATTCAGTGCAATATACGCATATTACAATAGAATTATACATAAGAATTTGTAAGTCATTTGTACATATAATAAGACTTTAAATTTAATGTCTCTGTACTTTTTATAATTTTGTAAAAAAAAATTGTTGCAGGTGTCTAAGAATAAGTAATAAGATACATTTCATCAATTTTAGAAATGTCTGTCTGTTTGTCTATCTGTATGTGTGTTTGTATGAACACGCATCACTGCTAAAATACTGCGTTCATAATAAAACCTCTTTAAGAAAATCATAAGGTACATCCTCTAGTAACATTTAGTCTTGGTTTAATTAAAATCGATTCACTCTATCAAAGGTTATTGTAATTTTAATGACGATGTGACCTAAGTACTAGAGAAAAGTAAAAGGACTTAATACGTTCAGATGATTTTATTACTCAGTGTTTTTTTACTCTAGGTTCCACGAGGACAGAGTCGCGCGCAAAGCTAGTTTAATATAAAGTTATTAAACTTTAGGAAACTAAGCTTTTTTATTATATATGCGTTTAGCTATTTCTGTTTCCTGCAGTAGATAAATGGGGCAAATAGTGTGGTGCGCATGCACTGGAGATTGAAAGTAAACCAATATCATTGTTTACAAAGGAATTTGGTAAGCAAAGTATATTATTGCTTTATTTTTTTTATGTTTTTTCTTCTCTACATAAAATATACTTTATAAGTAATAAGCAACGCAGACGAAGTCGCGCGTATGAGTTAGCATTTTTATAAATCTGATTAACACCGAGTTATTATTTTTGGGTAATAAACATTTCCATAAGTGTAATTATTATAGTTAGTATAATTATTGTAATTATAAGTAAGAAAGTATAAATATTTGTAGAGACTAAAATAAAAATGCAATATAATTAAAAACCATAACAAAGATACTCGATCGTAGAGTTTAAATAACAATATAAATCGATTATACTGTTACATGAACAAAACAGTTACATACACGTAATTCCATAAAAATGCTTCAACAATATAAATCACATTAGGCTAGGTCAAGGCTCCTAACGTCCTAACTCAACTGAGTAGATATCGCTTTTGAGTCCCTTGAAGTGATGCAAAAAAGAATAAACAAACCGGCGCGTACTCGGGGCAATGCACTTTTTCGTGGCCGTTCAAGGTAATGTTTTATTGTGTGCAGAATTTTAAGTTGTACGGTCCGTCGTAATGTTTGGTAGCCCTTTTCATAATCTCAAACCCTTTTTATACGATTTTATGACCTAACAAATATACATTCGCTTATCAATATTTTATTTTTATTCGTCGACGTTGCTTATTGCCTTAACAATATATTTAATGTACAGAGGAAAAAAGAAAAAAGAAATTGTTTCTTAAAATACACTTTACTTACAAAATCTCTTTGTTAAGAATGTTATCTGTTTACTTTTCCTCTCTCACGCAACACAGCGTTTGTCCACTTCATGTCATGAAACTGTAATAACTTCTTCTTCAATGAAGCTGCCGTGATATTTTTCAAGGGAAAACTGCTTTAGCCGCTATGTGCGATATTTGGTAGGGACAAACTTGTGGATTTTCATCACCGAAGACCTCGACATGCTCGTGACATATTGCACTTGCGCCAGACTAGCAACCTGCGTACATGTAATATTGATATTTTGTATTCAGCTCGTGTAGCCCATCAGATGTTTGTTTAATTAATAAATTGTATAAAATGCATATACCTCTTGCTCAAGGTACAAATAGATGTAAAAACCAGACTAGTATTAATAAATTCAATTTACAAATTATGAAATTTAAATAATGCAGACTATAATTGATTAAAAAATTACATAGTTATTACATTGTTTTGAGTTTTCAATTCTCTCGGCAGTCCTTATGGAATACCTAGTTTTTCTTCTTCAAAAAAAATTTCAGGTAAATCATCTTATTTAATAGTGTTTGACGCACAAAAGCAGACCTTATTACGTTAGTTATATAAATGGAGATTAGTGATTTTTTAGATAACGTCCACTATCCACGTAACAAATAATAACGAGATTTTAAAACCACGGGTTTTTATTGTCATATGAAAATAAAACTTTACAAAATTAATACATCAATTCGATTCTAGAACTAAGGGATAATGAAGGTAGGGCTTGTAGACAAATTCCATAAGGTTATAAAATATTATTTGTAATGTACTTAGTTTGTAGTTGACTTATGTTTATCTTATGAAAACATTATCATATTTATATGATATACGTAATGTCTAAGTTCTAGTATAACTTAAATACAATATTTTAATTAAGTCCCGAAAATCGAGCTCCGCTTCGAAACTTTATCTAACAAGTTTCATGTTTATCTTCCTTATCTAAAATCTATTCTCTAAATATAAATATTATAAAACGCAATAGCTTTTCGTGTGTGTTCCAGTTTTCCCCACCATAATTTAGAGAATATCTTCCGAAAGGTTTATTGTAGCTTACATGTATATTAAATTTATATAAAGTACAGAGAAAAACAATTGTTATAAAAGCTTACATTGGAAACTCTGGTTATACTTTATGATATATATCAATCTCCTAACAAGAACTCACAGTAAACATTTTTATCTTTAAATATTATTAAAGCATAACTGGTTATTTGCAACGTTATTCTGAACAATATAGTATTCATCATCATCATCTTCTTACCCTTATCCCATCTAGTTAGAGTCGGCACAACATGTTTTCCTTTGCCACTCTCACCTATCAGATGTCATCTCAGTATTCACACCTTTTATACACATATAATTTTTCACACAATCCATCCATAACTTTTTCGGTCTTCCTCTACTCTTATATCTATCGAATATCATACTCAAAGCTTTTCTAGTTACATGGTCTTTATCTCTCCTCATGACATGCCCGTACCATGCTAACCTATTACTCCTTAACTTACACCTTCCCCTAGAGTTTCAACGGTATTCGTGGGTCACAAGCTACACCAGACACCTTTCGCCGTTTCATTCGCCCTGCATTTGTCCTATTCCTCACGTCCTTGTCTACGCAACCGTCGTTTTGGACCAGAGAACCGACATACCTGAAATCTGAGCAAGGTGGTAAAGGTATACCATTTAAAGCTATAGGAGAAAAACTGGATGGACCACCGAAGTCGCAAAACAAATGTTCAGTTTTAGTCTACTGATTTTCAAACCAACATTCTATATAGTATTTATTATATTCAATATAGTATTATTGTAAAGATTAATCCATATCTAATTAAATATATTAGTTATATTGGACAAATAATGTAGATTAAAATTGCCCTGTACAGAATATAATTTCAATGAATATTTTAGCTATTTTAACAATATCACACATTTAAAATAACATGCGAAAAAAGTTTTTGAAAATAATAATAGTGGCTTATAAGTTTTTGATGAACTGAAAATGTCAAAGTGAACACAACGTTCTAATTTTTTTAGACACTTATGACGCTTCATTAGTCCATTGCACCTATACGAAGCTAGGACGGCTCCCTCGTATTATAGTAGAGTAGACAATGTACAAACGCGAGCTACCTTAACAAACATTATTATAAACTTCATAACTTAACTCTGAAAATCAAACGATGATTCCGATCTTTTTTGCGATCGGCTTGCGGTGATATCGTTGCTTTCTAAAAGTGTTCCTCTGTTCTGTAGGCTTGCATTACAAAAACAACTTATCTCTTACAAGGCATATTAATAAATAATATTCCGTGTGTGCACTAATCATTTTTTTTTATTGTAGCACGGCAAAGTGACTGATGGTAAGTACAGTACAATCCGAAAACAATGGCAACCACCGAGTGACACAGTATCCATCGCCGTTCGCCGCTGTCATGCCGGCCTGTGAAAAGCTGGATATGCACAGGCTGATCTCGAAACTTGACCCGCGGAAGCGAATCACTATGGCGAGCCTTTTCGCCATATTCATAGTAGTTGCGACCCAGTCAAGCTGTAAAACCCTAACACCCCGCTTTCGCCATTGCCTCGTTCGTTATTCCATTGGGTGCACCACGTGCAGGTGAGGTTGGCTTGGGTGTCTCAAGTCTTATGATGTTATTCGACGCTCCTTACACCCCATTTTTGGAACAGTCATAGTGATGGAGTGAAAGAGCCGCATATGGCTCTCGAACGGCGATTTCCCAACCACTTTCCTAGTCGTCTATTGTTCCTAGCCTGAAAAATTGGCAGCTGTACCTAAGAGCCAGGTAGCTAAGGTATGGATGGATTGTCTGAAAAATTATATGTGCGTAAAAGGTGTGAATACTGAGATGAAATTTAGCATGAGTAAGTGGAAAAAGAAAACATGTTGTGCCGACCCTACTTAAGTGGAATAAGGATAATCATCATTAGATGATGATGATGAAATTTATCACTTTAGTTTATCTGAAAACTATTTTCCAGTACTTTACTCATAAATGTAACACCCAGGGAATTAATAGACGGCTACAAAAATACTATTTTACCCTGACAAAGAATTCACGGTAGGAAACGCGATTTGAACATTTTTTTTTTTAACGTGGGGAAATCCCTTAGGGATACGCCTCCCTCCCGGGGGAGAGGGTGGGTTATGTCCGACTCGCACAGACTAAAACCCCACGGTGTACCGACAGACCGTTTTGTGGGGGCGGCAAGGGATCGTTCAAGCTAATCAACCTTGTAGAAGGACAACCTTGCGGAAGGCGGACGCCGGGCTCCTACCTATAGAGGGACAGACTGGGTACACACCGGCTGCCTCCCCTCGCCCGCCGGACCCGTGCAATGAAGAGATGGGCCCCCCGGCCCATCTCCTCAGGTCCGGCTACGGTGGCGGGAGGAGTTGGGCAAAGCGCCGTCTCCTCCCGCCTGTCCTCCTTTGGCGGAGAGGGCCACATTGAGGGTCTGCCTCGCGGACCATCTCCGCAACCTCCTTCTGCGAGATGACATCCTCGCAAAAGGAGGCCATCGCTCGCCAAGCCTGTTCGCTGCCAAGCATAGCCGAAACCACGCTCGGCAGCGATAAGTCCGTTCCCACCGCCGCCGCCAGAATGCGGCGCTGCACCCCCCACGCAGCACACTCAGACAGAGTGTGCTGCGCGGTATCTTCGATAGCGCCGCACTCGTGGCAGGCGGTGGTCGGCTCCCTGCGTGCGATCCGGTACAGGTACCACCCGAAACAACCGTGTCCGGTGAGTACCTGCACCAGTCGTCTGGTCCCTGGACATCCACTCCCGCAGGACCGGGCGGACAGAGTCCACGGTAAACCGTCCGAACCGCTCGTCCGCCAGGTCCTGCGCGATTTGAACACCTGCTCCCTAAAATCAAGCGAGCTCGAGGCCGTTCCCGCAAAACCACCGTTCTCACCGTCACGGAGAGTCGTTGCCACACACTAGTCGCTACGTCCTCGAAACAAACTTGACGATAGTAGTTAGCCAGGTGGACTTGGTGGATTTACCACCACGCAAAACCAGACATTTACCCTCAACTAAGCAATAATGCAATATAATAATAATAATAAAAGGTTAAAGTATAATAGCAAAATAAAGAAAAACCTATTCTTAACGCAATCAATCGAAAGTATAACAACATATAGCGAATCCGTAACGCAGTCATATTTATTGGACATAATAATATTATATTTGATATCAGACACATTCCTTACAGTCTAAGAATTATAAAAACAATAGTGTAAACTGCATAATAAATTATCCTATTGCCTTAATTTATATTACACGTGACGCTAACAGAAAAAGAACCGTGCCGAAATTCGTAAATACTAATTTAAATCCAAAATAATTGCAAAACAACGTATATCCGTGTTTAATGCTTCATAATATTTAAAATCACTGAAACAATGGGTTTAGCGTTGTCCATGAATGAAAATGTATATCTTGTTTTAATACTTGATAATTTAAAAAACTGTTATAATAATATTAAAATACACATAACGAATAATCTGTGTTTTAGCGGTGCTTTAGTACCAAGATCATTTTTATTCAGAACTAGCTGTGACCGCGACTTCGCCTGCGTGGAACCTTATGTAAAAAACAGTGTTTAATAAAGTTATCTGAATGTATTATGTCCATTTTCATATCTACTTCTCTCTCGTACTTACGCCGCGTCGTCATTTAAATTACAATAACGTTTGATAGAGTGAACCGATTTTAATGAATTAAAGACTAAGTTATTCTCGAAGATGTGCTTTATGATTTTGGTTTTATTGTAAACCTAGTCCTTTAGCAGTGATGCGTGTTCATACAAACAGACAGACAGATAGAGAGACAGACATTTCTAAAAATGATTGAAATGTATATTACTTGTCCCTAGACACCTGCAACAACTTTTTTCTCGATATTCGTAAAAGTACTGACACTTTAGATTTAAATTCTTATTATATGTAAGAAGAAGAAGAAGTTATAAGAAGAATAGATATTATAATGTTATTGTTATTAGTATTTTTTATTTGCATTACCCTCCACAATACGACAGATACGCTAAAAGAAAACAGAAACAAATAAATAATAGTTTAAAGAAACTAAAGAAACACGCTTTCATAAAAAATCCAACTAAAAAACAGAAAATAAAATTTAATAAATTTGGATTAAGAATAGTGTAAATTAGAAATAAATGTATATTTTTGTAAAAAGTGACAAAAAAAAATGATAAAAATACTGATATCTGGAGGTGCTGATATTAACAGTGACGCATCATTCTCAATTTGAATTTTGAATTAAGTCTGATCGTTCAAAGTAGGACAAAATCGAGCTCAAAGGGGTCGGTTACAAACATACATACATACAGGTGAAGCTAATAAAAGCGTGATATAAACGTAACCGAGACAATAGAATCAAACCAAGAAATAACTATATTATTATCTAATTTGTTTTTTGTAATGTCTTCAAAATCACAAATATTTTGTTAAATGTAGGCCCCGACAAGGCGCTTATAAACGTATAAAACCACCACCGGTTTGAAAAACAGCCCAGACATCGAGAATCTTGTTTATATATTTCATGGTATATATTTTTATTGTACATGATATATATTTGAAAAACTTTTACCTACGTACGTTTTTGACGGATGTACAAAGAGAGGTGTTAGTTCCAGACACCAATATAGTTCACATATTTATCCACCCCATAATAGCCTTTAAAAATCATTACCCGCTTAACATGCTGCTTGAACTTGCTATCCGGCAAATCGATAATATTTATTACGGCTTTGTTGTAAAATCTAAATATATTTTCTAAAAATTTTTTACTAGTCTTCCCGTGCCTAATATATGAGAGGCCAATTTATCACTTGTTTCTAGTACTTCATTTATGTAGGTTATTTACTCAATTCAGCTTTTTTTTAGTTTTTGCTTGTCTTTGCTAATGTATTTCCACATTAAATTATCAATAATGTTTTGAGAGGACAAAGTTAAGACACACCCAATATCTGGAATTTAGTAAGTGATTCGCGAGGCGATTGTAATAGAAATATGGTATCTAACTCAGATGCTGTCTGCCATAACCAAATACCATACGACACTGAGCTATGGAAGTAAGCGAATTATTCGAACTGCGGATGTATTGTTGTTAAATTGCATGTGTTAAGTCATTAAACCAGTAACATGGTACGTTTAGCGCCATCTATGAATTTTTATGATAAAATTATATTTTTATTGAAGTTATACTTCTTTTGGCGCGTTAGGGAAAAATGATGAGAGTAAATTTTTACGATGTGCGCGCACACCGTCACGAAAAACCGACACCCTGAAGTTAGCTATAGTCAACTTTTTTATTGACGTTTTTTCTAAAAAACATAGAACAAGGCGAAAGATAAAATTTTTGAAAAGATTTTTATCTTGTTACGCCAAAGATCTTTAACTTCTAACGCGTGTACATAAGTACACAAACAATTTTTTTTATTTTTTTTTTACTTATATTCACGTGCAAATAAAATAATTAGTATTAATAACATTTCGATTCAGTCCACAATATATCTATAATACATAGATCATTATACATATGTACTACGTATGTAATAATAATATATGTTATGTTATTCTCTATGTTTCAACAGTGTGTAAACTATTACCATACCCAATTTCATCAAAATCGGTTGAGTAAAGGTTATGTATTAAACGTACAAATGAACGCATAGACAGACAAAACTTCTAAAAATCATGTTAATGTGTTCAGCCATCAAGTTTAAAGCTCCCAGAGTATTTTTGTCAAATTTATCTAATGTACTAATTTCGTGTATTTTACGTTTTCTTATAAGTACCATATACATATATAAGAATGTGATATACATATATAACATATCCTATCTGTTACACCGGTGTATACCTTATTATCATATCAAATTTCCTCAAAATCCGTCCAATAGTTTTTGCGTAGCGTAAACAAAGATTTTTTTTAAACCATCAAGTGTGTTCTGTCATTGGTTCTGTAAATTCTCAAGTTCCAATAGATACTTTCTTTTTTTCTGGGATCTCGTGGAAATTCACAATGTTTGCTGCATGTAGATATACGCTTTCGCAACGAAGCTCATTTACAGACTTTTGTTATGTCTAAGAACTAAGACTAAGATTTTTTTAAACTCTGAAATTCTTGTAACTTTCTTTAGTTCAAAGTAAAAGGAAAAATAAGGGGTACAAACGTCTAGAAATAATTTAGAATCGAACCCCGTTAGCACAATTTTTATAATTCAAAATGGGGTGCGGGTCAAATTTTGAAAACAGAATAACTTTTTCATTTAGATGTATTAACGAGAATAAAAGCAGTGCAAAGAAAGCACTATCGAATTTATTTTTTTATTTTTTTTTTTTGCTTTTTTTGAGCTAAGGTGCCCATACATGTATGCATTAGTAGGACATATATTTATATGTATCGTACGATTTTTTACATGCATATGGAATCTGGCAATTTTGGTTAAGAATAACTAAAAAAAGAAAACAAGTCCTTTACAGAACTAACGTACACGTGTATGAGGTGCAGCGTAATGTGTGATGTGTAATGTCAGCTAGTAAATGAGATGTCGCTGTATCGTGCAATCGTCATAATTAATAACTCCACTGCAGAGGATCTGACCTAGGCTCAAGTCGCTGCAGGTGAAGGACTCGGCAAGTATGTAGGAGCGAAGTTAACTGCTCATCCTCCTTATTCTCGGTTACGGGAATAGTAGTAACGCGAGCGTGCGCGCAAACTAGCATTGTTTCCAAAACTGGCAAATACGATTCGCTAACTACCTTTATGTCGTCATCTCGCTGATTTGTGCAGTGCCAATGTTAACTCATTTCGAAGAACAACGACAAGGCATTCCGCTTTATTTACAGTATCGAACGCAGGGAGAAGAGAAGCCTCTGTTGAGAGGGGGCATCAGACTGGTTGTGATGTGAGTGATAGTGCTAATTGCCAATACTCAAAATAGGACAGTTGAGTATCTTCCAAGAATCTATTGTCAGAAATTTTGGAAATGATGACATTCACCGTATTTCGCAACATACGTAGCCGGAAACCATTTTCCTCGGGCGGATAGGAACGTGGGCTCGAGTCTCGGCATTATTCAAAACGATGATCATTGATCGATGATCACTTGTACCTCTCTCGGGGTATCCTTGGTGATGTGGAGGTAGTCCACTAGGGAATCGATCGTCATCGATACTAGACTCTGATATGTAAGGAATTATGTCTAAACTGGGTGAGGAGGGGTTAGCATTGATATATCTATCTAACATAGCGTAGTTAACCACTTTGCCGGAAGGATGATGGTACCCAGCTAAAGTATCACGTAACGGTGATAGGAGACCAGTTCGTATGTTGAACGAGGGCTATGACGTCAAAGTCGAACTCGTCACCGATATTAATAATATAAGTATCTGTAGAGAATTATAGTGCTTGTCGTACTCCTAACAAAGGTACAATATGTATGTATTTATAAATAATCCTAGTGAACCAACATTAACCCATAGAATTGTACAAATATAGCTTAGATCAAGGTCAATGATTTAATAAATTATTGTACAAAAGAACATTGACAAAAAGACATACGTCGTTGTCGATGCATAACTGTGATAATCTATGTCTATTTTTGAATAGGTATGTATGAAATCACCTTACTCTTTAACTCTTTACAGTGTGATTACAAAATATACAAATAGGAAGTAATGTCGGAATTACAACAGAATAATTAAAAATCTGTCTATGAAGATAATTATATTTATAACAGCTATGATAAAATTATGTCTCTCAAGAGAGTTCAATATAAATATAGACAAATGCTCTAAATTTACTATTGGGTCGTGACAATATTAAACAAATATTGTTTTGCAATCATTGTGGAAACTTTCCTTAACACTTGTGATTCCACTTTTCTTGTAGGTGCAGAATGAACGACGATGCCAACTTATACCATAATAGTAATTACATACAAAGAAGGGACGCAATCGTTTGTTTAGATGAATACACCCCTAAGATGAAATGGGACGTGGGTGAATGTAGAATCTTAGATATTGGCTGCGGAGATGGCAGTGTTACTAATATTATAAAAAAATACATACCCCACAATTATAAGGAATTAATTGGATGTGATATAAATGAAAAAATGATAAATTTTGCAAACGACAAATATAAAAATGAAAAATTGTACTTCAGAACTCTGGATATAGAAGGCCCTTTATCAGAAGAACTCAAAGATCGTTTCAATCACGTATTTTCGTTTTATACTCTACATTGGATCCAAAATCAAGAGTATGTTTTACATATTTTACTTTTGCTTTCCTATCTGCTTACACTCAACTTATTAAATGTTTTTATAAATTATTTGGTATTTTAAACGATGTATCTGTAATAAAACTTATAGATTAGCCAATCGTTGTATATAATATTATAACTAATATTACATATTTAGGAAAGCGTTTACAAACATCTATAACATGTTGTCAAAAGGTGGCGATTGCATGTTAGCATTTTTGGGATATATGCCTATATATACTGCTTATTTGGCCGTGGCTTCCACTGCAATATGGAGAAAATGGATTCCCACATGTGATATATTTACCTCACCCTACCACAAAATGAAAGTAAGTTCTGATTATATATTAATACTAAATATTTTAAGTTAGTTTATAAAATTATTCTAATCGATCATTTTTCAGGAACCAGAAGTACACATAACAGATATGTTGAAGAAAATAGGCTTTAAAAAAATAGAAGTGAAATGCAAGCAAATGAATTTTATTTACACTATAGAAAGTTTAAAGAGTAAGTATATATTATTATTGTTAATAGCTTTAATATTTCTAATGGAGAAGTTGAAATTCAGTCTTTTTTATATCACGCCTGCCAATTTTTTTAAAACTAGTAGTTCTTTCAGTGATTATTTGAATACAAAATTAAATAGCAGTTGGATAAAAGATTTTTTTAAATAATTAAGAATAACCACGATTACATTGTTTAGTGAAATGTCTAAAGATCGAAGATTGCTTGTTCTAGTTTTAGTGGTTTATAGTGTACTTAGTGAATGGTATTATTTAATTCATTATTTAAATTTTAGATACAGTCAGATCAATCAACCCATTCCCAATGCCAGAGGAGGTGTTTGATAAATTTCTAGATGATTACGTAACAGTAGTACGTGATATGAGATTCATAGATAATGTAAACGAAAATATTGGAGTTTCCGATCAAATGACTGCTACAATACCATATAATCTGATCGTTGTTTATGGAACAAAATCATAGATTACTCCTGTAATATTGAATAAAAAGTATAATGTAATTTATTATCCTCTATATATTGTGCCAGTTATAATAGGTATGCTTCATTGTACTTTATGATAATTTGTAACTTTCAAATAAGTAATTCTCCAGTTGAACTAATATATTGTTTGTTCAATATTTATTTGTTAGTCCGGTGAAGTTATAAAGAATTTGAATTTTCAACGAAATTGTATTTTTTAGCTTTCTTAAAAATGGTCCAAATTTGATCTTTTATTTTAGTTTATTGTTTTTATCTGGCCTTTATAATTTGTTTTTATTTTTAATAATGACATGTACATTTTTAGTTTAGCAAAGCCATTATCTATCCGTATTTCATAGATTGATTATAGAAAGCAATTTCCCACGTAAATGGAAGGAAGCCTTGATTACACCTATTAATAAGGGAGGTTTCAATTCGGTAGGGCAGTTCCCGAAGCCCTGGAAGCTGGGGCGGGGCGGCTTTGCTTGTTGGCGAAGGAAGGCCGTCCCTCGGACTGCGCGTCCGCATATATGCCCTTGGTGTTGTTGCAATATGCCCTATGCAATACTTGGCAGGAGCTACCTGCCGCCGTTTGTATGAGGAGGTTGTGAGGTCCATGGCCGTCTATGATGCACTCCTGTGGGTGGACGCCCTCAGCGCCACTAATATGCAGGCACTACCAAGTGCACAGCGCACCGTGGCGCTGAGGAAAGATAAGAGGGTACCGGACAGTGCCCTCAGCGGCAGCCATGTTGTTCGCTGGGCTCTCTTCCCTGGGAGGTAGAGGCGGAGGTGCTTGCCGCCTTATATCAATATACGGCGACTAAGAAACGGTTGAGGGAGCCTCTAGCTTCTAGGGAGATTAAAGAGAGGCGACAGAGCACTCGGGAGAAGACGATGGAGCGGTGGAGACAGGATGTAGTAAACGCTCGTTATACTCGATATACGATTAATGCCGCCCGCCCGGTCATGCCGGAATGGTGTGGGAGAAGACGGGGCTCACTGTCGTTCCGATTGGTTCGGGTGGTACTTGCACCGGGTCGTATGCCGGGAGCCGATCGCCATATGTCACGAGTGCGTCGTTGTGCAGGACACCGCGCAGCATACTATGACCAACTGTGCTGCGCGGGAGGAACAGTGTCACACTCTAACTGCGGCGGTAGGTAGGGATCTTTTAGGATCTGTTTGGGGTGCTGTAGCCTCCTTCTGTGAAGAGGTCGCCTCGCGGAAGGAGGCGACGGAGAGGGCCCGCGAGAAGGATCCTCTGTTTCTGATGGAGGGCCAACAACTGGGGTGGCACGATGAAAGTCTACAAAGAACTCGTGCTACCCCAACTAGGATCCCAGGATATAAATTGAAGCATACCGTCGGCTATCAATTTTACCTGTCTTTAGCACGCTCTTCGAATAGACAGTTTATGACAAAATATATCCTTTGTTACGAAAATGTATAACAGATAACCAGCACGGTTTCATGCGAAAAAAGTCCAATCTTTTCGAATCTGATTAGCTACACAAATTTTGTAATCGGCGTAATGGATCATGGTTCTCAAATAGATGCAATTTATACGGATTACACTGTTTTGATCTATTGTCCCGTTCTGTCTTAATAAAAAAGTTGGAAGCCATCGGGATACCCGGGGATTTGTTGCGATGGTCGTCTTCATACCTTGACAATCAATCAAAGGCAAACCTTATTATAGAGCCATAGTTAGTGTTAGTTTTAGGCTCATAAAAGAGCCGTGGCTCCGAATGTGTTTTGAAATAATTCTCAGCCGTGTGATATTAAAAAATCTGAATTTGTTGTAATTGATTTACACTGTAAAAGCCACGGCTCTTTTATGAGCCTAAAACTTACACTAACTATGGCTCTAATTCAGTAATGATAGAATAAGCTCACTTGTACAATAAATATATATCAGATATAGATATTTTTCATGAGTGTATTGTACTTTGTATTTTATGTAATTGTGTGTTATTATTTATAGTAGTTTTTATTTTAAATTTATATTCCAATATTTTCAATTACATGTTATGTAATTTAATTACTGATTAGATAATTGATATCCTACCTTATAAAAGTTTGGGTTGGCCATGTGTAAAAAAAATGTATACATGTACTGAAATCATTGTTGGTGAAAGTAACATTTTTCTTGTCCTTTTTTTAAAGAATGTATTATTATAGATTTCATTGAAATAAATATATAAACGTTTTTAAATTTTATACTTTAAATCTAGTTTTAGTTTTGCACCCTTAGATTGTTAAACTTCTATCCATTCCTCAATTTTTAAGCGTGGTCGGGTAATGGATTGTCTTTGAGTACTATTTATTTTCTGTGTGTACCGACGAAACATGACAAAATTAGTATTCTTATCAAAACAAGAAGTTATCTACCATCGGTACTACTGCGTAATGGTATGAGAATACGCACTATATCAGCAATACAGTCGTTATTAAAGTTAGTGTACCACTGAAACGTATACTCCATTGTCATATCTCAAGGTCAGATTTGTGCATTATGAATATCCTATAAGGCACGTGTTGATAGTACTGAAGATAATAAACTGGACTATATCAGTCCATCATCAAGTAAATTGAACTAACATGAATGCTTAATGCTTGTTAACACAGTCAATGTATTGATCTATTTTCTTCTCAGACGCAGTAGCTCCTTAAAAAAGTGATAGAATCACACTCTTTTGTTTTCCGTTCACTGAAATCTCAGGTTGATTTTAGAATGTAATTTAGTTACCGCAAAGATATTGTCGGTACAAAAGCTTACACAGATTCCAGTTCCGTTAAAGTAACGAACATGGGAACTGCAAAACTAATAACACTGTCACTTTATTAACAATTAGTTTTGCCTACAAACATTTGTTTTATTAAAATAATCACCACATGAACAGATTCTTTTGTTTAATACAAGATTTTGAAAAATTTAGCTTAGTTCTTTCACTGATAGGCTTGAAGGCTTCCGTGACCTGAAAGTCTGACTTTGAAATAAAAGTAAGTCACAGGTTTCTAAAATACTTTCCAATTATGATTAAATAAATTAAGCACACCATCTCATTTTATCGCTGCGTCTAAGGCATCCTTAAAAAACCATACACTTTTGTGAAATAAAACTGTATAAACACATTTTTAGAGCTCATAAAATAGCCACTCACTTCAACGATAAGTATACTATCAAACCAGTAGCTTGTCTTAAGGAAATCCCTTATCCCTTATCAAAACTTTGTACGGCTGGGGCAGGTCTTTATACTGCGGAATTATATCGTGCTTTCCACGACATGTGAACTAGGAACGCTGTTTCAATTGTCATTGTTAATTTACTAGCAGTTACCTGGTAGAGTAGTAAAGTCGTGGTGGCCTAGTGCTTTGACCGATGGAATATCAACCTCATATCCACAGGTTCGAACCCCGACAGGTACCAACGACTTTTTTGGAATTAGCGTACACTAATTATTATTTTTTTATGTCATAACTGGCAAACGAACTTGTGGGTCACCTGATGTTAAGTGATCACCACGGTCCATGGACACTAACAACACCGGGAGAGTAGAAAGTGCGTTACCAGCCTGTGTTTGGGAGAAAGGGAGTGAGGGGGAGAGAAGAGGGGAAGGGAGGTGGGCCTCTGGCGCTATCACTGACCGAACGAAACGAAACAAAGCACTGTTACTTCACGTCGGTTTTCTATGAGATCTACCTCATACGAGCCGACCCATTCCAGCTGAAACCATGAAGAAAACTTTAACTTGAGAAATGTTCTCGTAGTACCACTGTATGTGGAAAATATAACAAACTATAGATTTCGCTGATTCATCGTAAGCTGCCGTGGCGTGATAATTATGCCCATACTTTCCTTTGAGAAGAAGCCTATGGCCCTACAGTGGGCCTCGTATAGGCAGATAATGAGACCTGCGACATTGTGGGTACGGTGTTTAGTTTTTTTTTTTTTTTTTCGAACTGACTACGCTATTGACCAAGCAAGGTCTTAAGGTCTTAACAGCATGACCGGACTACTAAGGCGAGCGCTTTGGCTGTTGCCTGATACATGCAATTCGCGACCTACGTGAGCTAACCTAAGCTAAGCTAACTATTATTAAATCTATTAAGTATGGTGTTTAGGAAATAAATTTCTGTTCAATGTGTCAACAGACAAAAATTGTAAAAATTGATTTTTTGATATTAATACCGGATAATCTTTCGTATCCACTTAATAAAAAAACGTTAATTTGATGATATAAACAGGTACTTCAGTTTTATTTATTACTAGCTGTGCCGCGACTTCGTCCACGTGGAACCTGATATACAAAACAATGACTAATAAAGTCATCTGAACGTATTTAGTCCATTTGCTTATCTACTTTTCTCTCCTACTTAAGTCGCGGTGCCATTAAAATTACAATAACTTTGATAGAGTGGACCGATTTTAATGAAACAAAGCTTAAGTTACTCCCGAGGATATGCTTTATGATTTTCTTATATGAGGTTTTATTGTGAACCCAGGACTTTAGCAGTGATGCGTGTTCATACAAACAGACAGACAGACAGACGTTTACAAAAAAGATTAAAATGTATTCTATTCCTTGTTCCTAGACACCTGCAACAAATTTTTTCACGAAAAATGTGATTTCGAAAAAATACAAACACGTTATATTAACATTCTTATAATATAAGAAGGTAGAAGACGTATAAAGAAGAACCCCTTATTATTGGAATTCGTGGGTAACATTTTGGTTTACTCACGTCGGAACACTGATACGGCGGCGGCTACGCCACGCCCCTATCCTAAACAGGTGGAAATATTCCGGCAGTGTTATTCTAGAGCCTCTCTAGATTCTAGGATCATAATGTACCCTAACCAAGGCTACATAACATAAGATGATATCACGAACAATATCTGTACGCCAAAACACAAATATTATGTTGTCATATTTAAGATCGATAAACTCGAATACCGTTTGAACAATTACCATGAAGTTTGACAGACCCGACATTTTTTTCATGGGGGTTGTTTATATACGGTAAGTATATAATTTACTATAAATGGCTACAAGGTGGTGCTGTAGGACATTATATTCTGTACTGACCAATCAGCTCTCATACTAAATGATATGCATATTTGAAAACAGAATAATTTCGCGCTTACATGATGTGATTATACGCGAAACTCATGATAAGCACGTATATAACTTGATACTCTAGAATATCAAATCTAATAAATAAATGTAAATATGAAATAAAATATATGAGGTATTAATTTGAAAACAAACATGATAACTAATAGGAAGTTAAGTAAGATGGTACATATTGCCAAAATTACGATTACTGTAACAAAAGTTTGGCGTACAGCGACGCACGTACCCACATATAAATGCTAACACGCGCCGCCCTCGTCCTGTCTAACCGACGAACCCGCGTTGAGTACACCGACCTATCTCAAGCGTACCCGAAAAAGTAAACATATTTAAACCCCCTTAAGCTTTTTATATAAGTGCATTAAACATAAATCAAACTCACGAAATCATCGCAAACATGAACAATGCCGATTTGTATCGAAAAAGTAACAGTCTACAAAAACGCGGCACCCAACAATGTCTTGAAGACTATTCCAGTAAAATGAAATGGAAAAATTACGACGATAGGGTCATAGATATAGGCTGTGCCGACGGAAGTGGGACTGTTATGTTGAAAGATTACATGCCCAAAAACTACATGAGATTAGTGGGGTGTGATATCAGCGAAAAAATGATACGGTTTGCGAATGAACATCACAGTTCCAGACGGACCTCGTTCAGAGTGCTGAATATAGAAGATGAACTGCCACAAGATATAAGAGGAGGCTTCGATCACTTATTCTCATTTTACACATTACATTGGATCAGGGACCAAGAGTGAGTCTCTTTAACTGATTTTCGTAATTTTTGTATTCCTTTATAGATATAAACAAGTAAAAGAGAAGTAAATACTTGACTGTATTTGATTCATGTTATTATTTGAATAGTTTTGGGAAAGTTATTACAGAATAAATCTCAATTTCTAATAAAATTAAGTAAAATCCTATTTATTTTTAAATAACATTTTATTGTACAATTTAAAAGGTTATGTTTTTTTCTTCAAATAAAATGTACAAAAACCGCGATAATCGACCAGTTAAAAAAATCATACAGGAGTATAACTGATGTGTGCGCAAGAGCAAATAAATAAATACAGGAAGTACGTTAAGAACTCTTATATTTTATTTATTTAATAGTACTCTCGTGTTGTGTCTTGAAGATTCTTTAATTAGTAGGATTCTTGATGAATTGATAACAATTAAAACAACATTTTGATATCCGTATATTGGGGACGTTAAAAAATTAACTTGGTAAGAATTAATGATTAATTAATTACTTATTTTCAGTTCACTTATTTTAATTTTGAAATCTAAGAGGGTTGTTTTTCTTAATACGTTTTATATGTCTAATTTCAGAAAAGCATTTCAGAATATATACAACTTATTGGACGACAATGGGGATTGCCTGCTATTGTTTATAAGCTATACTCCTATATTTGATGTATATCGTATATTGGCTCGCAGCAACAAATGGCGTAGAGTGCTGAAAGACGTCAACCGTTACGTATCGCCCTACCACGACAGCACGGTAAAAATATTTCTATTAAAGTCCGTATTAGATAACGTTAGCGCGTATGCGATGACGTATGTTTGATTTACTCCGGTTTCTGAGGTACTTTAATCGTAGTTTATCTGTTCCATAGCGTTATCGGTTCGATAGCTTGTAAAATTGCGTTTCTGAACACACAATCATACGATAAATGTCAGTAAAACTCAACGGCAGTTTATCTTATGGATAACTTTGTCGAGTCAATAACTATTGGTAGTTTAACCGAGTATCTCAGAAACAGGGCATTAGAAGTTATAACGGAGTCAGAATTTACGCGTTCTTCTATGATTTCAATGTTTTATTGACTGATTTAGGTAATTTTGTCTTAATAATCCCGTGTTTCTTAGATAATACTAGCTGTGCCCGCGACTCCGTCCGCGTGGAACCTAATATATAAAGATACAACGACTAGATAATAAAATCATTTGAATATATTAAGTCCATTTACTTATTATTTTTTTATGTCATAGGAGGCAAACGAACAGATGGGTCACCTGATAATAAGTGATCACCACCGTCCATAGACACTAACAACACCGGGGGAGTCGCAAGTTCGTTGCTAGCCTGTATTTGGGGGAAAGGGGGGGGGGGAAGAGAGGGTGAGAAGAGGGGAAGGAAGGGGACTGACCAAACGAAACGCAATAATGCAAGCACTGTTACTTCACGTGGGTGATTCTGTGGGTCGGGTGGTACTACCCCGGACGAGCCGACCCATTCATGCTGAAAACAGTAATAGCTTCAGCGTGGCTCTACCACCTACAGAATCTTTCTACTTTTGTCCCGTACATATGTCGCATTGTCATTAAAATTACAATAACATTTGATAGAGTGAACCGATTTTAATGAAACCAAGACTAATGTTACTCGAGGCTATGTTTTATGATATTTTGGCGAGGTTTTATCGTGTACGCAGTACTTTATATGCGTGTTCATATAAACAGACAGACAGATATTTCTAAAAATGATTGATATGTATTTAATTACTTATTCCAAGACACTTGCAACAATTTTTTTCACAAAAATCTAAAAGAACAGACACGTTACATTTTCTACATTACGTTACATGTTATATATATTAGGTCTTATATTCATTTGGTATCAAAAGTAAATGGAATATCGTTGTTAGACGTGAAAAATATGTCACACTTCTCGAAATATTGCACGTAATTATATGGACAGTTAGCATAAGCAGAATATTCGAAAAATAAATAAAATTATCCGAACCAAGATTGAATTCTGTAACACCTTATTTAACGTGGGCGAATCTACAACTGGGAAAACTAACTTCACGGTGTGAATTAACCAAATTATAAAAAGTACATACAGTAGTACTACAAGAACATTTCTCAGGTTCAGGTTTCCTCACGATGTTTTCCTTCACCGTCAGTCGATACTGTTACCAATTTAAATTAGTAAATGTACGCGAATTCCGAAAAATTCGTTGGTACAAAAATTCACATACCCCGAAAATTTATTCAACAATTTATTATTATTACAATTATTAATAGGAAATATATTATAGTAACTACTAAAGAATGAGTTTAAGTAAAACACATATAAATATTTGTACATTTTAATAGACATAAAAGAAACTCAACTTCTTTTAATTGAATTATTTTGATTATTGTGTATTAATTTCAAGTAGTACATATTCGAATCACAATCTTGTCAATATATATATATATATATACTAGCAGGCCCGGCAGACGTTGTCCCGCCCTGATTATGAAAAAAATCCTTGACAAATTATATACTAAAACGTTCCTCATGAATCACCCTATCCACTGATGAAAACCGCATGAAAATCCGTTCGGTAGTTTTTGAGTTTATCGCGAACAGACAGACAGACAGACACGGTAGTGGACTTTGTTCTATAGTATGTAATGATATATATATATATATATTCAAACTACGGTATATCTACTTGTAAGCTATAGACAATTTATAGTTACAGGAAAAAAAATTGTAATTATCAACATCAACGTTAGCCCAGTATTAGCAAAATAAAAAATTTGCATATTACTAACATTTGCCTACTCCTTTTTTCCTAGGGTAAATAGATCTCTGCATTACATGACGCGTCTAACTAGCAGACGTCGCTCGTCGACTTTTTAAAACTCATTATAAACCCGTGTTCATTTCTGTTTTTGTAATAAGACCGTGGTCTTTATCTAAGTACAAAATTATCACGATAGCTTAATTTCATATAAATTTACTAAAATTATAAGCCACAAAATGGCAATCAAAAGTCTATAAAGTGATGCGAGCATAAGGACAGATCTCCAACATTTTTATTTATACATAATAATAATAATGGGATAGATAACGGAGTCTGTTCGTTATTTCTTTTGTAATTGAGTAATTAATTGGTAACGTATTTTTTAATCAACATTTTTAAATGACATTTTCAGGAACCCGAAAGAGATGTCACAAAACTGATGAGAAAAATTGGATTCAAAAATATCGAAGTCAAATGCAAAGAGATGATGGACGTTTTCGACGACATAAAAGTGCTGAAAAGTAAGTAATACTTTCGCCTCCGACTAAGTTTTTATTGAGATTTTAAGGGATTTTAACAGTGAAATATCCCTAACTCTTTGTATTGAGGTTTACTGTTTAAACATAAGCCGTATTATTACAAAAAAGTTTCATACGTGTTGAATACTTGCTTTAAAAAAGTTTGATTACAAAAGAGTATCTTACCCTAGTTTACAGACGGACATCATTTAAATTTAAATATCCTCTAAGTCTAAGTTGACAGTTCTTATTTTATTGTATTTTTATTTGCCGCCGAAAGACGTTACGTAATAAATTATGAATTTCCTGGATATGAATGATTTGGAAGAAATAAATAAATACAATACACAATTTTAGAGATTCACGAGTAAATCATTACTACTATATGAGACTATTGACATTTGTTAATGTATTTGACAATTTATCAATCTCATATTATACTGTTATTCTACCTCACGCACTTTGATGTATATATTAATATTAATCTGATAAATTGCTTATTTTAACAAGTACACCATTTTCTTTTCACCAAAATGTCATAATAATGATAAACAATTTAACTTAAAATAAGTAAATTTTGTTAATGAAGATCTGAACAAAAATATTATTCATGTATCTGTATGTAATGGAACGCTTTGAATTATGAGATTGAATTGAACGAATGCTATTCACAGTTAGCATAAAAACTTACACCAGATGTCTAGCTAGAGATCACTTAGACACGATTTTGTAATAAAGTATTTCAAATATGTGTTAAACTAGGTTCAACATTTTAGACATTGTTTAGCAAAATTCATGGTAAGTCCGTGTTCATTTTGTTTTTATAATAAGACCACTTGTGTGGAATCTTTGAATCCTTTTCAATTCATTACGAAATTTTACATACACGATGTCAGGGATTCAGAAGAGCATACTACTTTTATCTTTGAAAAATGTACTGTTCCCAACGGTATATCAAATCTACATTATTGCGAGCGTAGCCGCGAGCAAAAGCTAGTCTTTAATAATCTGCTTTCAGCAAATATATTTGATTTGTCTTTGGATTTTGTCAATTTTATATAGGTAGAATCAGTTCAAAACTCGATTGTCTCTCGCGCTCTATATAATGGTTCAGGCAGGGTGCAACAGACTCCTGTTTTAATCTATTCTTCAAATTCCTTGTAGAGGTTGCAGGCCGATACAAGATTAACATTAGCAGTGCGTTGTAGATCACTTAGTGATTGCCGTTGTTTTTCTATTGCGCTGTGATCACCATGAGGCACAGTGTCAAAACTAAGCCGTGCAGCAGTTCAAAAAAAAGAACTTAGAGTGGACGTTACTTTGCACTTCCGTCTGAAATAAATTGGCCGCTGCTACATCTCACTGTGATTAAAACGTGTACCTGAAAAATTAAATCTGAAACTAGTTATAGAAAGAGCTAAACATTAATAACTGAGACAATAAAAAAACAACTAAATGATTACTGTAAAATATAGAAATTCAAATCAGTTAAATTATGTTGCAGGTTAACGTATAATGACGACAATCGCTTACACGTGATTCGCTCCGTCACGGTAGTACAAAATTAACATAAATTAACTGATGGACTTCTGCAAAATAACGCTTGCGTCAATCAAATAGACAAAAACTAGTTAATAATTAAATTAAATTAATTAACGTACATAAAATGTTTAATTACAGAATCGGTCGCAGCAGTGAATCCTTTTAATATGACAAAAGACGTTTTCGATGATTTCATGGAGGATTACATACATGTCGTCAGGGAGATGCAATTAATTGATGAAGTAAATAATAATGTAGGCGAAAATATCAGCGTTAGGCATGATTATCGTGTAATCATAACATATGCTAATAAATCCTAAAGCTAAGTCCTAGAAATAATTGAAATTTGCACGGTTTATTTTCATCGTACTAGATAATTTGTTTAGATGTTACTGGTTGTTTGTTAAAATAGTTGATTTCAAACTATTACTTTTACAATATTATTATATTGTTCATGTTTGTAATTTAAGTTGTAGTTATAATAATTCTGAATAGTTATATAATTCTATCACTAAAATCCTACATAAATAACGAAATAGGATTCCATAACTATGGTATGGTATGGTATGATATATAGACTTAATAGTTCTCAATAATGTATCGTGATTAATTTGTGTCGAATAACATCTAAGACTTGCGACATCCAAGCCAACCTCACCTGCATGTGGTGCACCCTGCTGAATAACGAACGAGGCAATGGCGAAAGCGGGGTGGTAGGGTTTTACAGCCCGACTGGGTCGCAACCACCATGTATATGGCGAAAAAGCCCGTAATAGTGATTCGCTTCTGCGGGTCGCGTTTTGGGATCAGCCTGTGCATATCCAGCTTTTCGCTGGCCGGCATGACAGCGGTGACCGGCGATGACTAGTATGTAATTCGGTGGTCGCCATTGTTTTTGGATTGTACTGGGCTTACCATCAGGAACAGTGCAGTCATTTTGCCGTGCTACAATAAAATAAAAAAAAACCTCATTTTTAATTAATATATGTATATAAAAATTAATGTTTGTATGTTCTATTATAACTGGCCATTAGTTGGCGTTACAGTAATTACTAGCAAATAATAACAAAGCCCAGACACAGCCAGCAATACGTAATATACGCGTCAAAAGTGAATTATTTTTTTAATTTCTCAAGCTACTAAGATAATGCTAATGAAGTTTGGGAGTGGTAGTATTCATAATTAAGAAAAGGTCATTTCGATCCGATTCATTTTTTTTCTAATTTCACGTGGAGGAAAACGAATAACAGATAACAAACATATTACATATCGATTAAGGTTGTGTTTACTATGTAATCGTATATGTGCCTATTTATGTAAATTTATAACAGGTAACTGTTTAGACAGTAGCAATATTTCTGGAGGAAAATCTGCACTCGATTCTCGTTGTAAATCAATTAAAAAAATAGGTGCTTAATATATGACCTAAGTATCTACATATATACAAAAATTATACACAATCTTCTATGTATCTATGTTAAAGCACGGTGTCAATGACCGGTGGGTGATTTCACTTTCATTTGAAAGGCAACGTGGGAACGTCAGGAACAACACAAAAGGGCTTGTTGACCGTTTTACTATCAAATCAAAAAATTATTAACTCCGGGTCGCCCTTTGTAGCTTTTGGCACCGGTCATTGCACTTAGGTTTATTATTTTATTTACACGTGTGTAGCTATTTTTTTGGAAGTCTTAGAACAAACTTTAACTTAGATTTTCTTGGTTGTTTATTAGTATTTGTTTTAATATTATTATTTTATATGATAAATGTAACTGCGAGTGTCTAAACAATAACAATATATTATTATTTATTTTTCTCATTTCTCTGATATAATATTTTAATTTCATTCCAGTAAAGTATAATATGAATTTTGTAATCGAAACATGAACGTTCCTTAACTATTGTTTATTCAATAAATGTCCACCGATTATTCATAGTTATTTATTAATTATAAGAGATAAATAGTTAATTATTATGTATATCATAATTGTCTTCCTTGTGATAAGTGTGATAGCCATCAAAATATTGCGAAATATTAAACTACTTTTAATTCTGTATGTATTTTTTTAAACCGTTCATATTAATACTATTAAAGTACAATCTCATCTCATTATTTGTGTCAGAATGTATACAGAGTTAGAGTTCCGTCATAATATATCTCGTCAACAAAAACTCAAGCTCACTGTAGAGTTTAAATCCATTAAAAATGTAATCTACAATTCTCAATATTGATTTAACAACTGTAACATTATAAAACCTTCGCCATAAGTTAGATTCTTCATCTCCAAATTTATCAAAAAAAAACCCTCAAATGACTCTCGCTATTTATGACGTGACGACTAGCTAAGCATGTCACTGTTAGAATTATTTATTATTGAAAATAAACTTAGTACATAACTCTGGAATACACTTCTGGAATCATTCCGTACTTATATTTTTATTTTATACTTCTTCTAATTCTCCTGTCATTTAAAAGTAGTAGTAATAATATTCGTACAAAGGCGAAGGAATTAATCCATACTGCCAATTCTGAAGTTCTGTCATTTATTATTTATTGATGTAGTTTCCTGTAAAAAAAAATTAGGCATAGTTTCATACCAGTTTCAAGTATATATTTAAATTATTTGATGTTGGTATCGTAATATGTAACCGTTAATTATACAAATGTTTATGTATATTATTTTTATCGTAAAAATATTACTAAAAAATATTTTTCAGAACAGCAATAATTTAAAAATTGTTACGTTATTATAAGTGACATGTTAAATACAATTTTGTTCTTAAAGATTGCTTGGTTTTCATAAATATTATTTTTCTTACTGTGGACGAATGTATTTTATCTATCAAAGGCAACGTCCCTGCCATAATATTTCTAATAGACACCTTGCCTAAATACTTATTGTCGAATATGGTTAGCAGCAAAAGTGTTTTCCTTTTCCACTCTCCCCTTTCATATGTCATCTCAATATTAACATCTTTTATACACATATCATATTTCGTACAATCTATCCATAGCTTTTTCGGTCTTCCTTTACTCCTATATTCATCTACCTTCATATTTAAATCTTTCATATGTCCTTACGATATTCCCATACCATGCTAACCTATTACTCCTCAACTTCTCTGCCAATGGTACTAGTTTCAAGCTTCTTCTGATATAGAAATTCTTAATCTTGTCCATTCTGGTTAACACATCCAACTTAGCATTCGTATCTCTGCCACACGTAGTCTTCTCTCTAAAGCTCGTGGATCTCTACAAAAAAAACAATAAAAAGAAAATCGGTTGAGAAACAGAGAAGGAACATGGTTTTAACTATTTTCCCTCTGCCTATATATAGATCCAAGGTAAAAACGGCACGAACGTTATTTTCAAAATCAATTACTTATTTAATTTACGTCCCAAAAAAACGCTTTTTAACACCAAACTATCACCGGTTCGGAAAACAACCCAATCATCCAGAAAAACTATGCCATTTGGTTCATCTTTTTATGCCACATATTTGTATACGAATGTGGCCACAATTTTTGTACTTACATTAATTTTACAACAAAAAATTGTTTTATTTTCAGACATTAAGCCCGTTTGACATGGTGATTGAACTTAATATCCAGTAAATTCGTAATGTGCTTTAAGACCTCGTTGTAGAACCTAACACCGCTACCTAAAAAACTAAGAACGATCTTACTAAGCTCAAAGGATGCTGTGGCGAATTTATGATTCTTTCTAGTATTAAAATCATGCTGTTCTTTTACTAATATCATTTTAAAATCTAATATATTGGAATATATTTTATACATAGAACAGAACAATGGCCGTGGCTCTGATCATGAACTTATCCTATACGACCTCGGTATGATTTGATAAGCTATTGTTACGTTACTCGCACAGAGTGTGACAATTACTATGCGTTAATGTAGGTCACAATCTCTGACGTGTGAGCCTGCATATGCATTATAATTACGGCCAAATACAATCTATTTTCGAATATATACTTCAATACTTTTTATTTTTAAATTTGAATGTAATGATTTATATTATCGACAGACAGTGCAAAATTGATTTTTTTTTTCATTTATAATATTGCCAATATTTCTTGAATCTGCATTAGTAATTTTATAACTAATATGCCAATATGTACTTTCTCGAATAAATATTAAAAGTACATATACCGTACAGCCATGTTGTAATTATTACATGTTATCCCTGGGTTCTATGAAACACATCCGATCCATAAAAATCCCCATAAAATACACGAATATGAAACAGACGAAACTGATAAATTTAAGGAATTTGTTTATTTAGATTTATCATTAATCTAATCAAATATCTAGTTCGTCCGCTTTGTGCGATATGTTAATATAGTTAAAAATAAACATTTTAAAGTACTATAACGAATACGCCTGTCGATTTTTTGATTAATGTTTAGTAGGCAGTATTCAACTTTGCTTTTAAGTTTTAAGTGAATTATATAGAAATAATTAATATGTAAGTGCCGTGTAAACAGAAAAATATAAAATAGTGAAGTAGAAGAAAGTAGAACTCACGATCTAAGGATTCCGTAGATTTATATATTTTTCAAATAAATATTATTTGTATACTACCTCCACACCTGTAAACGTCAACGACGTGCCTCATTACGCCTTTAAATGAGATTCTTTTAATTTGCGGGAACTAGCATAGTGCTTATCGCATTAACATGACATTACATTTTAGTAGTATGACATTAACAACAAATATAAAGGGCGAGGGGGAGGGGAGGTGGGACCTCCGCTGCTCTAACTGACCGAACGAAACGCTACAAGCAATGCTACTCCACGTCGGTTTTCTGTGAGAGGGTGGTACTACTCCGGGCAAGCCGACTCATTTACGCTGGTATCAGTAATAGTTTCAGCGGGACTCTACCACCTACAAATTACTTATTAATTTAACTTCTGTAAAAACAATATCTCCTAATATCTCTCTCTATCTATTTCATAGATAGGACCTGCTAGTTAGGTCTAAGTTTTTCCACTGCGAGAAAGTGAGAGGCAATGATGAAAATTTCAATCTATGGTTAATAGTATGACAATATTATTGAGACAAGTTTAAAGACATAACTACAAACATTTCAATGAAATTAAAACATTTCCATAAAATATGGTAATCCTGTTCTCAGATTTGAAAATAAAACATAAGTAAACAATTTTATAATATTTATTAGGGGAGAAGGGGCAGGGGCCCTAACCTTCCATGGCACGGGCTCGGCAGACTGGGAGGCAGTCCCGCAACCAGGATACCTCAGTCGGGTGCGACTCCCCATAGAGCGGCGAACGGTTATTAAAAAAAAAGATGTACATTACTTTATAATAAGGTTTGTGTTTTAATATAATTTATTTGTCGTATTTCTTGACGGACTACTTTGTACAGTGCACTATTATTAAGTTGTTATTAAATTTGAATGTGTTGTTGACCTCGTCCATCAGCCTCATTTCTTTAGCCATCACTAAGTAGTCATTAAGGAAGTCTTCATACATGGCGTCCTCAGGAAACTTGAATGGATGAACAGCAGCCATAATATCTTAAACCAAAAATATAAAATATTTTACTCATATTGACAACGGAAATATGTATGATGTCTTGAAAAAACAAATCAACTTAAATTGATGCACAAGTAGGTTATGCGAGTTTAAAAAGTATACACAACATATAGTATAAAAATCATTCACAATATCATATTTTGTACTATTCAGATAAATATAGTAATTGCTTGTTATTTATACCTATACGATACATAACATTTGAAACATCCGAGTTATTCTAAATAAAGGTCTGCAATTTTTTAGGGGACCCAGATTGCATAATTACACAGAGAATAAAAAATCACAATTAGAAATATAATATTAATATAATTAATATGGAAACATAAATGAGATTTTTTTTTAGAAGCAGTAAAATGAGAGTATTGGAAGTGCAGGATTTTCCTTTTGTCCGAAATACTTTAAAACAGAATTTTTCAAATACAAGTATGATTCTCTGCCACCATCCACATCGCTAGATGCACCACGGCCACCAGGAAACCCACATACCTTTTTTTATCCTCGAAAAAGATCTCATCTCCATGAATAATCATTATCTATACTAATATTATAAAGAGGTAAAGTTTGTGAGTTTGTGACGTTGTAGTGGGTAATATCAGGAACTACTGTTCCGATTTTAAAAATTATTTCATTTATCGAGAATGGCTATAAATTATATGTCATCACGCTAAGACCAATAGGAGCGGAGCACCAATGAAGAATGTTTCAAAATCGGGGGTTTTTTCGTCGTCTTGAGAGCGTCTGCGTGTTAGAAATAAAGAATATCTTTACTCTACGCGAACGAAGTCGCGGGCAGAGGCTAGTATAGTATAAAATAAAAAGTCCTCTGGCGCGTCTGTCTGTCTATTTGCAATAAACTCAAAAACTACAGAACGGATTTGCATGCAGTTTTCTTCAAGAGATAAAGCGATTGATGGGAAGGCTTTAGTATATAATTTGTCAAGGTTTTATTTAATAATCAGGGCAGGACAACGTCTGCCGGGCCTGCTAGGATTATATAATTCTGATAACTATATGACAACTTCGAATAATATTATTATACGTTGTTTTTGTACAGGCTTTTACGTTACAATCAATTAGAAAATACTGTTTTTATTATTAGTATTACAAAACACTGAAGAAAGTTAGGATTTTGGAAAACGAATAATGATGACATTTTCTTTCGTCATGTTTGTCTGTTAATAAATCGAATGATATAAGAAATTCTGCAATATATAATTAGAAATACATTATGGAAATGGCAACTATATTACATAATTTACCACATGTCATATAACTATTAATAAATGTAAAAAAAACAGCATTGCTTCAATAATTTTATCAAAGTGAACTTATAAGCGAATGTGTGAGGAAATAAGACTTACTTTTTAACTCTTGACTTTCAAAGGTATACATTAGCTGTTTACATCTTACATCTATATTACGAAATCCAACTTGTTTTAAGATATCGTACACTTTACCATCGGGATCCTGAGAAAAGATAGTTGTGTTAGCGAGCCCATCCACTGAGAGTGTAATCGTACCTGGGTACTAACCAAAAATGCTACACAGCACAAGTGGTTAGCAAAAGAAGTGGAACTTTAATCAACGTCTCAACGTAGGACATTATTAGAAGTACTTAAAATATACTGAAGTAAAACTTCTTTAGGCGCGACTCTCTTAGCCTAGTAACTGGACGACAATGCAACGACAATACGAGAAATGTGGTCATTACAATTAATTACCAGGAATTTTTCATATTTTATTGATATGAATTTAAATAATTTAGAACATTGGTTTGTTATTCGATACTTCTTCAGGTATTTTCAAAAAATTAAGTTGATTTTATTATCTATTCCTGCCACTTAAACTTTCAATGAAAGTGGGTTTTCGGTATTGAATAGTAAATGGCTAGAAGAAAAGAAACAGATCGATCAATTTAATAAAAAACGAGTCACTTGTTCAAATCTAATTCTTCAACTGGCTTTGAAACTCTCATAGAAGAAATCGTTGTTAGCAAGTGCTAAAAATACACAGTAATATGGTTTTAAGGAAATAAATTTGAATAGCCTTTTTTTCTTCCAAATACCATATTTTTCTTCCATTACAAAATAAGATACATTATTTTTCTAAAAAAATGTTGGCAACCCTATTTTCACGGTCAATATAATTATTGAATATTATATTATATATCTGCAATTTTCGTTTTTCATTAGAAAAAACATGTAAACTTACCTTATTTAAAATATTTACCGTAGCTATGACTAATTATAAGAAGTTATTTATGGCAGTATCCCTACTTAGATAGGTTCATTAGAAGATCTCCGCTCTATAACATTTTTAATTAAATTATTTTATATAAATACTAGCTGACCCGTGCAACTTCGTCTGCACCAAAACGGTTATCACCGGTTTCAATTGTATTTTTAAACCTAAAACCCGATTGCAGCCACACCTACCGTTTCCAATTGTAAATCCAAGCTAGCAAGGGGCTCACTTAAACATGTACCCAGATGGTATGTTTTAAAAGTTACTGAATAAATAATATTGTTCCTAAATTTATTTATAAATCAAAATTTTGACCTGTAACAGTGTGATGCGCTTTAAAAAACACAACGTTAACCGGCTACCAGGTATCCTGAATCCTGTTTGGAAGGGCATAACATATCTTCATATTAACCCATTTCTTCCCAGTGTTGCGTACACGCAACACGATGTTTACTTCATAAAATGCAAATAAAATGATATTTTTATACAAAACTCATAATGGATATAATAAAAGGCATACACAATCTCTCTATCTATACGTTTGAATTTCATAATTAGTTTAATACTTCGTCAAAAAAAATTATGACTGAAAACACGATTTTTTAAATATTTTTCAGAAACTTATTTCAAATGTTAAAATCTATTTATTTAAACTTTTATGTGTATAATTCTAAATGCTATATATGTAGGATACGCAAGCTTATATGTTTTTTGTAACAAATTAGACCTATGTCCCAGTAATGAATAGTTTATATATCTGTTGCGTTGGCGCAACGCTGGGAGTTATCAGCTTAAGTTCACAACTGTGGTGTTCCCTAGTACAAATTCACAATGTTGCGTGTGGGGAACACTGAAGTCAATTCTACGAAAAGTTGTAACCTGTGCAATCCAAAATAAGAACTCGTATTGAATGTGATGTGATGATGATAATGATACGTTAGACAAAATCTGATAAATTATCCAAGCTAAGACTTTTTTCAACAAACTAAATAAACGGTTCATGCAATTTGGTGTATTTTCCCATAAGATATCCGTTGATGAAGAGATGGGGCCATATTTTGGACGTCATTCAGCGAAGATGTTCATACGAGGCAAACCAGTAAGATTTGGATTCAAGCTGTGGTGTATTGCTTTAGCTGGAGGATATTTGTATCAGTTTGAACGTCATGTGGGAGCTTCGCAAAAAATTGGTGAAAAACTGGGATTAGGTGAACGGGTTATCACCAATTTATTAAAAGTTGTTAATGATCCTGAACATCATATAATAGTTTTTGACAATTTCTTCACCAGCCACTACCTTCTCACTTTGTTGTCTGGCATGAAATTTTTTGCAGCTGGGACAGTGAGGGAGAATCGAGTGGCTTCCTGTCCACTTCAAACAATAAAAGATTTAGTGAAAGAACCCAAAAGAAAATATAATTTTAGATTTCATAATAAAAATAAAGTGTTTGCTGTTCGGTGGCACGATAACTCGGTTGTGACTGTTATTACCAACTTTACAACATAGTCTCTCAACCAAATGTTATCCACCAGTACAGCCAAGGGATGGGTGGCGTAGATTTGCATGACAATGCCATTGCAAATTATAGAATAAGAATCAGAGGCAAGAAATATCGTGGTGGCCATTATTCTCTAATGCAATTGTCAATGCCTGGAAAATGTATCAACTGGCAACAGGCTCCAACACCAGTCAAATTGACTTTAGATCGAATATTGTTCTTTCATTATTGAAAGCTGAAGATGAAACTGAACTGGAAATAAACAAAGAACATCAAAGGAAAAACATCAACCCAGCTGCAGTGAAGGAGAATAGAATTGACCACATTATAATTCGAAATGAAGACAATGCGAGAAGAACATGCAAAATTTGTAAGATTCAAACAATTTACATATGCAAGAAATGCAAAGTTCACCTTCACACAGAATTTTTTTCAAAATTTCGTGAGTGATGCCGAAAATTTTATTAAGTTTTCTTTAAATAATCAACAACCCTTTACATTGTCAGCAAATTAATAGATACCGATTTTTTTACTAGGAAGCTCCCAACGTTGCGTCAGCGCAACATTATGTGTAGGACAAATGGCAATACATATGGCTACTTTTTTAAATTTATAATCTTATTTACATTATTTTGAATTAGAATTAATAATGAAATATAATATTTTTCTATTATTTTTATTTTTGGGAAGAAATGGGTTAAAGAACCAGCTTTTCTAAAATTCTCGTTCTTCCAACGTTGCTGGCTCTTGTACTAAGGTGTCGCAAAAAGTCTAGTTACATTAACTACAAATTTTTATATTTCCTCATCCTGGAGAACTCCCTCTATGTTATGGGACAAAAAGTATCCTAGACGTAACCTTGTAATATTAGGTACTTTCAGAGTGATACGTGTTCACAGGGACAGAAAAACACATAGACAGACAAAAATTGTAAAGTTTACCCGGATCAAAACTTTAAAAAAATATTAAATGTACAGATTTGGCTTTGTTACAGTTTTATTATAGTATAGATAAATAAATAAATCTTTTATTATAGTATAGATAAATAAATAAATCTTGTCACCTTTGTTTAGCAAACATTTTTTATACAATGAAATAAATGTAATGTCATGTAGGCGTAGCTCAGTTGTAACGTACTGGACTTTATATGTTTCGACGGAGCCGACGGTTCGAAACACGGTGGTCATTTTTTTTGGTATTTTTTTTTGAAGTAGCATATGGAAATATAGCTTAATTTTTTAGCTAATCTGTCTGCTATATATAGCACAAAGAAAATTTACCAAAATTCGTCAAGAATATCATGAACTACATTTTTTTTACTTTCATCCGTTATCCTGGAGAATCCCTTGCGTTTTATAAGATAAAAAGTATCCTAGATGTAACCTTGTAATATTAGGTGTTTCTTTCTCTCAGAGTGATACGTGTTCACAAGGACAGAAAAACAGACAGACAGACAAAAATTGCAAAGTCTACCCCGATCAAAACTTTCAAAAA
>MU158755.1:1083358-1116962 GCA_015888305.1 Antheraea pernyi
AGGGGACTTTGTTTTATACTATGTAATGATGCAGTACTTTAGCAGCGATGCCTGAAAAACAGACAGACAGACGTTTCTACAAATTATTAAAATGTATTTTATGACTTATTCCAAGATACCTGGAACATTTTTTTTTCACATAACCTAAAAGGTACAGACGTTAGATTTCCATTCTTATTGTATGTAAAGACTATAACGAATTGTTTTGTTTGCGAAACTTGCATTAATTATAAGATTTTATTTGTAAACTAGCTGACCCGTGCGACTTCGTCTGCACCAAATCGGTTATTACCGGTTTCGATTGTACTTTTAAACGCGAAAAATCTAAATACATCTCAAAACCCGATTGCAGCGATACCTACTGTTTCAAATTGTGAATCCCAACTATCCAGGGACTCACTCAAACATATACTCAGTTGGTATGTGAGAAATATTTTAAAATATGCTTTGAACCCGTTCGCAGCATCACCTACCAGGTCCAATTAAGATAACAAATAACCTACATATATTGCCGATAAATGTCTTCCCAGTACGTTGTCCCAGTACCTTCTGTCCCAATAAGCCTACAACCCGTTCGTAACATCATCTACCGGGTTCAATTAAAATAAAAACTAACCTACGTATATTGGCAGTAATGTAAAAAAAGCTTGAGAGGTCCATGGACCTCCAGTTGGAACGTAGTTCCTTTCCCTTTTTTGTAGGCGTTTACTATACGCTCAGTATAGTTTACATTATAAAATATCAAGTTGATAGAGTTAAATTGTAATTTAAACGTTAAAATATATTCATAAAATAAATAATGATAAATTAAACACTGAATGACATCATAACTATTTTCAACTTGTATTAAAACTTTTTCACACTACATTGTATTAAAGAAAAACATAAATATTAAAAAGATATGAGCAACATGTGTCATCTGTCACTTGCCTGTGACTATTTGTCTAAGAGCTAGGCAACGGTTTCGACAGCGAATTGGCTGCCGGTAAACCTTTACAGGCAAAAATATTGAACTTTATATAATTTTAGAATGTTTTGTTTTTCACTAACTTTTAAACGCTACTAAAACGTGAATTTATTATTGCCAGACATTTTTGATATTAACAATAATGTGCCCGATGCAATTTTTTGTAAATAAAGAAGTATGTTCAAACCATGTTAAGATATCTGTAATTTTATTGAAGTTATATTTCTTTTGGCGCGTTAGGGAAAAATGATGAGAGTAAATTTTTACGTTGCGCGCACACACCGTCACGAAAAACCGACACCCTGAAGTTAGCTATAGTCAACATTTTGTTTCTTTGTATTTGTTGTTTGTATTTCTTTATATTAAAACTTTCATTGTATTAAATACCTTTTTTTTATTGTTAGTGTCGTTTTTTCTACAAACGTAGAATAAGGCGCAAGATAAAATTTTTGAAAAGATTTTTACTTGTTACGCCAAAGAAGTATAACTTCTAATGCGTGTACATAAGTACACACACATACTTTTTTTTAATATTATTTTATTTCAACATAAAAAAGGGTAAATTAAAAATATAATGTATTTTTTTATGTCATAGGAGGCAAACGGACAGGTGGGTCACCTGGTGTTAAGTAATAACTACCGTCCATAGACACTTGCAACACCAGGAGAGTCGTAAGTGCCTTGCCAACCTGTGTTGGAGGGGGAGGAAGCGGAAGGGGAGAGGAGGAAGGGGAAGAGAGGTGGGCCTCTCCGGTGCTCTCACTAATCGAACGAAACGCACTAATGCAAGCATTGTTACTTCCCGTCGGCTTTTTGTTAAAGGGTGGTACTACCCCCGGGCGAGCCGACCCATTCATCCTGAAACCAGTAATAGCTTCAGCGTGGCTCTACCCCCTACCAAAACCTATGTATAGAATAACTTAGTTATAACTCTAGCTTAGCGCAACACTGGCTGTATAATAAAGATAGCCATAATTGTGGAAGAGCCTGGTTAACAAAATGAAATATGTTCTTTGCAAGGGAAAAAATAAAATGGTTTGAAATGAATTATTTTGTTTATAAAGAATATCACCAGGCACATTATTGTCAATAACAAAATTGTCTGGCAGTGAAAAATTCATGTTTTTAATAGCGTATAAACGTTAAACTTATAAAAGTTACTGACAAAAAATGTTCCTTAAATTATTTATAAATCAAAATGTTGATCTGTAAAGGTGTAATTCGCATTAAAAAATACAACGTTAACCGGCTACCAGGTATCCTGAATCGTGTTTGGAAGGGCATAATATATCTTCATATTAAAGAACCAACTTTTCTCAAATTTTCGTTCTTCCAACGTTGCTGGCTCTTATACTAAAGTGTCGCAAAAAAGTCTAGTTACATTAACTAATTTCTTTTCTTTCGTTATCCTGGAGAACCCCTTGCGTTTTATGGGTCAAAAAGTATCCTAAATGTAACCTTGTAATGTACAGATTTGGCTTTGTTACAGTTTTATTATAGTATAGATAAATAAATAAATCTTGTCACCTTTGTTTAGCAAACATTTTTTTATACAATGAAATAAATGTAACAACATAAGTGACAGTTTCGTCTACATAAATGTTTCATAAGTGGTTGATAATTACGTACAGAAACGTCATGTAGGCGTAGCTCAGTTGGAACGTACGGGGCTTTAACTGTTTCGACGGAGCCGACGGTTCGAATCACAGTGGTCGTTTTTTTTGGTATATTTTTTTTTGAAGTAGCATATGGAAATATAGCTTAATTTTTTAGCTAATCTGTCTGCTATATATAGCACAAAGAAAATTTACCAAAATTCGTCAAGAATATCATGAACTACATTTTTTTTACTTTCGTCCGTTATCCTGGAGAATCCCTTGCGTTTTATAAGATAAAAAGTATCCTAGATGTAACCTTGTGATATTGGTTATAACTGTGCCAAATTTCATCTAAATTGGTTCAGTACTTTCAGAGTGATTCGTGTTTAAAGGTATAGACAAACAGGCAGATCCTGGAGAATCCATTGCGTTTTATGGGACAAAAAGTATCCTAAATGTAATCTCGTAACATTAGTTATCACTGTGCCAAGTTTCGTCAAAATCGGTTCAGTACTTTCCGAGTGATGCGCGTTCACAGGGACAGACAGACAGACAGACAGACAGACAAAAATTTTAAAAGGGTTAGTTTTGGCTTCTATATCGATAACAAAGCCTACCCCGATCAAAATTTTCAAAAAATATTTAATGTACAGATTTGACCTTGCTACAGTTTTATTCTATTCTGTTGTCTTGACAATGTTTCATGATTGAGTAGTTAACAAAAACCAGACAAACAAACTCACAATCACATTTATAATATTAGTTAGGAGTTATTTCAGAACCTAATCTTATCTGATATAAGATAAACTTCAAAAGTGATTTGTCAATTTTCGTATACATTGATAGTTTATACCTGACAATCGTGGTAGAGCGACATTAGTTTTCCCATCGAATCGCGAAGATATTTTCCCCACTTTTCAGTTTTAGATAAAGCAATATATACACTATAAATGTGGGCGTATCCCAGGAAAGTCATGAAGAATTCACCACCTTTTTCTAGCAGACAATAGAGGTTTCTTAACACTTTCCTGTAAACATATTTTCAACAATGAAACATTGGAAAATCGTTTTCTTCAGAAAACTGAAGAAAGTTTACATACTCAGGTTTATTTATCCAGTGGAACAAATAGAATGAAAATACGTGGTCAAAATGTTCTTTCAACTCTTTAGGTATATCATTTTCAATGTTCAGTTTGATAAACTTCGATCTTTCATCTTGATAATGATCATTTGCAAACTTCACCATATTCTCGCTAATATCGCAACCGATAAGTATCTCATAGTTCTTCGGTATATATTCTTTTAAAATTTCAGTAACACTTCCATCGCCGCTTCCGACGTCCACAATTCTTATATTACTTTGTTTCCATTTAAATTTGTGTGCATAAGATTTTAATGCAAATATAGCTTGCGTTCTTGGTAAGTTGTTGTTATTGTGATATAACTCGGGATCGTCGTTCATCTGCATACTAAAAAAAATAAAAATGATTGTTAATAGGCAGTAGATACGTGTCGGTGTTCACCTAGTTAAATATATTGCAGTGTTATAATAACAAATTTGGTGGAAATTTTGTATGTTCCCTCACGTCATTTTAATTAGTAGCTACATTCCTAATAGCGAAGAATAGAACCGTAAGAGGCGCTTAAAAATGAATCTTATGATATTGATATCTTTAGAAGTACTACCGGCGATATGCACAAGGTCGCGACATCAACATAATCCACTGGAAAACTAAGAACCATCGATTTGTTAGCATTATAAACACATCATATCAAAACCAACCCTCTTAATAATAATCTGTCACCGAGTCCTACAAAAAATTACCTTCTTTAAAATTGGTGGTTTAAAAAAAATACACCAAATCAAATTATCAGATCAATTAACATCAGGTGACCCACCTGTTCGTTTGCCTCCTATGATATAAAAAAAAAATAGGCCAAAGGCTGTTTAGTAAAAAAATATATACAGATTTAACTGCCACGTCAACGCGGAATGTAATAAAAAAAAGTATACATATAGATAAGAACAAATGCTTACTCGCTGAATTTTCGTTCAACGAATTACGCAAATTAGGAATCCGTTCTTATATCAGTTCCCCTGGTTCTCAACTTCTCTTCGAGTATAGGATACATTTAAATATTTTGTATTAACTAATATTGACATACCTCTCTGACTCCATTCTGTTAAATTCGCTTGCGTAATGGTTGTCGATCTATGCTACTAATACTTTTATTTCTCTGCAGCACAACTATTTATAATATGGTTTAGGGATCCGTTGGTCTTATGTCTATACTGCTTTAAAGTAAATATTTTATTATTAAAAATATTTAAATTGTTTTAATATTTGTTAATATTAATATTTAGCTATTGCTGATATTATTATAGATCGTAAGCTTTATATTTGACTTATTAAAACAGTTGAGTTTACTTTTTATAACAAAAAATATTACCAGGGTGATTATTATCTTAATTTTATGTATCTGTAGTGTGGATAAAGTCTCACTTCATTTCATATAATAAATTGTTTATGGAACAATTAATTTTCAAATAGAAATATATGCTGGAGGTATATATATATATATTACTAAAACTAAAAAAAACTTATGTTTATTCAATATGTGTCTACAATAAACTAAATAATACTGACATGCAAGAAAACTCATAACATAATTTCCTAATTTTCGTATTTTTATCAATGCAAAAGTTAATATAACGAGTTAATATTTTCATTAACAATAAACGTTTCACAGCTATCAGTAGCTTACAGACAAGCTTAACTAATATATATACGCAAACACTTAATATAATAATAAAAACTTTATTTCATTCATATAATATGCGAATATATATAGCCTATGAGTGGGTCGTTTAAAAAAAAAAAATTTTTTTTTCCTCGGATCCAGACTCAACAGTTTCGTTTAGATGCCAAGATAGGCCTCTAAAATGTTGAGCTCTGAATATTAACATTAAGGTTGTCCGCATCGCACTTATCGATTTCCCATAAGAATAACAAAGGGGAAAAAATCTGATTTTTGTAACTAATGCTCTGCAATTTCCATCAAATATTTTTGTAGAGAATTGAACGCTCTACAAAAAAGTTCTGATATGATTTTTCGATGAATCAACTCATTCAAAAGTTATTCGAGGTCAAAGTTATTTCAATTATTCATGTATGACTGTTGCCATATACTTTCACTAAATATTTGTATATACAAACGAGCCTGACGCTAAGTGGCTATAGCGATTTAAGTAATTAATTTATCATATTTCTTAGTCATTAATACATATATGTTGAATGAAATCATTTGTCTGTTGGTTTGGATTATGAAAACGCAGAAACACGAATAAATCTTCAGGCAATTTCACTTACTTTTATGCGCAATCTATTTAAAAATAATTTTGCAATAAAATTATAGCAATCTTTGATGACAATAGATAATAGTTTTATTTTTTAAACTCTAAGAGTTTAGAAACAAACCTTCAGTTCGTTTTAAAACCTTGAAACGAATAAATTTCGGAGTATTATAAAGGAAACAGCTAAATTGATAATGAATTTAACTTTGACCCCGAATAACTTTTGAATGAGTTGATTCTTCGAAAAATTATATCAGAACTTTTTTATAGAACGTTCAATTCTCTACAAAAGTATTCCATGGAAATTGCATAGCAATTTATGGATCATCAGTTACAAAAATCATAAGGTTTTTTTTGTTTTCCTGTGCTATTCTTATGGGAAATCGAAAATTGCGATGCGGAAGACCTTAATACCTTTCAGAGGCCTGTTTTGGCATCTAAAAGAAACTTTTGAGCCTGGTTCAGAGATTTTTTTTTAATCGTCCTAGTATCCATATAATGTGAAATTTTTAGGGTACAAATTCTTAACATAGTGTTAGTATTATTAAGTTTATTACATAATCATTTATTTAATTAACTACGTATACGCCCCGACATACATGTAGTCCAGCCAAGTGGTTGACAACGAGGCCATCTAACCTACCAGCAAGTAGACAAAAAAGTTATTAGGATTACCTTTGATAGTCCTTCAGTTGGCATTTGATATGGATTCTAAAGTAGTGGAATACATCTTTGTTTACTGACGAGCGCAGATACTGTTGCAGTGGATCACAACATAGTCTCTCATCAGCGTGGTGTTCATTTTATTCAAAGTCGCATTGAAGAGTATGTTCTTTACGAGGCAGTTTGTATATAATTTGAGATGGTATACCATGTATCACAAACGAGAACTTACGTTCATCAGCACGGTTCCATAATATGGTGGAAACTACAGATTGACATGGCATAGTTATCTCTCTCTCTCTCTCTCTCTTGGGATCCTATGTCCCCAAATTGTCGGGGCAGAGGGCAGACACAATGCTTCTCCATCTCGATCTGTCGATGGCTTGACGCTTCACCTCACTCCAAGCAAGCCCAATTTTCGCACACTCTGCAAGCACAGATCTTCGCCAGGTTTGTCTAGGTCGACCACGTTTCGGCCTGCCTTGGGGATTCCAGTCAGATCCCTGATTAGGGATATGGCTGTTGTCCCTTCGCAAAGTGTGGCCGATCCAGGTCCATTTTCGACGTCGCACTTGATGGTCTATGGGATCTTCATGGCACATTTTCCACAAATCTACATTGCTGATTGTCTCTGGCCAGAAGATTCTCAATATATGACGTAGACTGCGGTTAACGAAGACTCGGAGCTGGTGTGTGAGATCTACGGTAGCCTTCCAGGTCTCACACCCATACAGCAAGACTGACTTGACGTTAGGCTTGTTATACAATATATACGAGGCGGAGAGACGGCGTCTTAGGGGGGACGCCGTCGAAAGGTGGCAGTAGGACCTGGCGGACGAGCGATTCGGGCGGTTTACAGTGGACGCCGTCCGCCCGGTCCTGCGGGAGTGGACTGCCAGGGAGTGGGGCTCCCTGACGTTCCGACTGGTGCAGGTACTCACTGGACACGGTTGTTTCGGGTGGTACCTGCACCGGATCGCACGCAGGGAGCCGACGGCCGCCTGCCACGAGTGCGGCGCTGAGGAAGATACCGCGCAGCACACGCTGTCTGAGTGTGCTGCGTGGGGGGAGCAGCGCCGCATCCTGGCGGCGGCCGTGGGAGCGGACTTATCGCTGCCGAGCGTGGTTTCGGCCATGCTCGGCAGCGAACAGGCTTGGCGAGCGATGGCCTCCTTCTGCGAGGAGGTCATCTCGCAGAAGGAGGAGGCGGAGAGGGCCCGCGAGGCAGACCCTCAAAGTGGCCGTCTCCGCCAAAGGAGGACAGGCAGGAGGAGAAGGCGCTTCGCCCAACTCCTCCTGCCACCGTAGCCGGACCTGAGGGGATGGGCCGGGGGGCCCATCTCCTCATTGCACGGGTCCGGCGGACGAGGGGGGGCAGCCGGTGTGTACCCGGTCTGTCCCTCTATAGGTAGGAGCCCGGCGGTCACCTTCCGCCGGGCGGACCGTGGGGGCGGCTCTACAAGGTTGATTAGCTTGAACGATCCCTTGCCGCCCCCACAAAACGGTCTGTCGGTACACCGTGGGGTTTTAGTCCGTGCGACTCGGACATAACCCACCCTCTCCCCCGGGAGGGTGGCGTATCCATAAGGGATTTCCCCACGTTAAAAAAAAAAAAAAAATGTTATACAATATATACAAGGCATAATAAAAGGCATAGTTATACAACAACAAAAATGATGCGTAATTCACAAGCAGTAGTAGTAAATCCTTCAAAAAGAAAGCAAGAAGAGCGTGTTTACTACTATTCCTCTATACCCGAAGGCAAGCAAAACACTGCTTCCACTCTACCCGATACACCGTTTACCCCCACCACATTTCTTCACACAAAAAGCGTGCGGATCAAAATTTCAAAGCTCTCGCATAAGAAGATTCAATACAATAAGATGTTACTTTGTACTGTAAAGTAGATTTATAGACAAAAACTTCTCTCTCAAAAACTCTAATGCAAGACAACACTCGTCCGCATATTACGGCATGAGTTCTACAACGTATGTCGAAGGTTGGAAAATGCAACATGTATCTATTGGTCAACACGCTCTGACACGATTGAGTATAAATGGGACGTAGATTGTCACAAACTCAAAACAAAATGAGAAGTATTTGAAAAAAAATCTAATCTCTTCACTGTAAATGACGTTTACACAGAAATGTGGCAATATATTGCAATAGCTTTTAAATATATGATGATTAATTATATATGTGAAGAACCATCTAGAACTACTAAACAAGGCAGTTTATTTATTCTTTATTAAGCCAATTTCTCATGTAGGTATATATTCTTATTAACGGTTATTTTAATAGGTAATATATACATTATACTTGTTTCTATCATTATTAAAGGTACTAAGCTATTAGGTACTGGTGAACCTTTTTCCGAAAGAAGTCAGAAATTTGTGCTTTAATTAGTTTTAACCAATTTTGATGAGGTTATCTACACGAGAATATAGAAATGTATAGTCCCAATCCTAGCTAATACCATAAATGCTAGTATGAATCTGTTTATTTGTAACGCTTCAAGCCTAAAGTATTATTTATTATATTTATTATTAGTATTATACGCTGTCAAGGATATAAAAAAAGATATAGGGTAGGTACCTTGGCGGACCGAAGGGGCGGCTCTACAAGGTTGATTAGCTTGAACGACCCCTTGCCGCCCCTACAAAACGGTAATGTCGGTACGCCGTGGGGTTTTAGTCCGTGCGACTCGGACATAACCCATCCTCTCCCCCGGCAGGGTGGCGTATCCATAAGGGATTTCCCCACGTAAAAAAAAGGCACCTTTCAAGCAGAATAAAATAATGATCCTGAAGGACAGGTCAAATCTACACTAACGCGAGCGAATCCGCGGGTAAAGACATGCCAATATAAATAAGGAAATAATAAAATGTGTATAAAATAGAATAAACGAGTTTAAGATAATTATCCCGTTAAAAACATATAGAACAGCAAATTTTTTTGTACTTATCAAGGTTTATTTAAATTAGTTATAATCGTAAAAAAACATTTGATTATATGTAATTATAAATAATCTTCCATAACGATTGCAATAAAAGATACAATTCGCGTTAATTTGCAAAAAATCAAGGATAAAAAATTATCAAATACGGGTCTAACGCGTCAAATCTACATATTAATGATACGAAACGTTTTACCACTTTTTAAGAGAATTGTGTGAAAGAGAAACGTAATATGACACAATTTAAAGTTTATTTAGAAAAGTTGTGATGACATTTTTCATGTCATCGTCCACTGATGAACATGACAGAGCTGCGGTTACGTCTTGAATATTATCCGAGCACCATCATTGTTATCTTTACTCAGGATTCCGCAATTACTTCCTTGTCTAACTTGTTTCAGGTTTTTTGTTAAAACATGTTTGGCAATAATTATTTTGATGTGATAACGTCTTGATGATCTATTATTTTGATGATCTACGAACGCATGTTGCACGCACGAAAAGCATAACTCCTTCGTTACGTTCCGCCTGAGCCGAGCGTGCAGGCGAAAGCGCGGAACAAGCGATAGAGAGGCGCGTTCGGCCTAAGCGTTCAGCTATCTCTCTTCCACTCCATGGGCCAATGCGTCCGAGTAAAAGAGAGGCAGCGGCAGCACACAACCTACACATGAACTATTTTCTCAATTTTTGATCAATTTTGTGATATTAATTCAATTCATATAAAAGTATGCAGTTTTTCATCAATGTTTTCTTATGACGTTATCACGAAAACTTATCGTCCGTAAACCGACTTTAAAGACAACCAATATGTTATAGTGCTAGCCTCTGCCCGCGACTTCGTTCGCATGGAATAGTTACTTTGGACAAACGTTAACACGCAGCGGAAGCTCTCGAGAGGAAAAAAAACCTAATTTTGAAATATTCTTCATTGATGCTCCGCTCCTATTGGTCTTAGCGTAATGATATATAGCCTATAACGTTCCTGGATAAATGAGCTATATAACACTCAAATAGTTTTTCAAATCGGACCAGTAGTTCCTGAGAATACCCCCTAACAACGTCACAATCTCACAAACTTACATCACAAACTCACAAACTTTATCTATTTATAATATTAGTATAGATTAGTGTTATAATACTGCTTACCAGGCAAAATGGTAAATCATAAGCTTGATCGCATAACCAGCATTTTAGTCACCGTCTGCCCTCAATGGTTTTCATTTAGGTAATTACGGCTAAACGCCTACGTAAATTCACGAGCAATTCTAATTTTTGAATGGTACGCCTAATAAAATTATTTCAGCAATAAGGTTTTTTGGTAGAATATATTTATTTAAAAACTGACTATGAGATAGATTATATAATTAATTTCGAAAAAGTTGCGACTCACTGATCCACAGCATGAATCTAAAAGGAAACTCGACGTATCAACGTGGTAATGAAATAGCGATCAATTCTAGCACTGAAGTAAAAATAAGGAATTTATGAGTTCCACAATTATTCAGTTGTACATCACTAATTGGAAATTGCATAAGGAATTTATGAGTTCCACAATTATTCAGTTGTACATCACTAATTGGAAATTGCATGATTTTGATACACTTTTTGCCATTGCACATGGCAAATTATATGCACGGGTACAACTTGTACGTACGCTTGTACGTTCACTGTACGTGACGATGCGCGCTAGCGTTACTGCTTGAATGACACACAACATATACACACATGTAAATGAAATTGTCTACGCATTCACTCTTACGTTCTAATTACTTTATTTCATCATACATTCAATATTTTTAACATGACTTACGTCCCATACCTTACGTGCCCTTTAAAATTAACTGTTCAAATTGTATGTTAATTTTATAATCTATACATATAATAAAAATGAAGTGTCTGTATGTAATCTTCTATACATATAATAAATGTCTGTATGTAATATCAAAATAAAGTTTTTTTACTGGTTGGGTGTGAAAGTATATGTCGGCGTGATAGCGTGCTCCAGATAACTCTCACGAGGATCCATCGCAAAAACGACTCTACTAGTCCAGAATTACAATATATTTCCTTCTCCACAACGTCACGTTACAATAATCGTACCAAGAATGTGTTTTTAACTGAATCTAACTTTACTTTTATATTGCTCATTTGTAACTCACTAAACTACCCTATATCTCTTTTTCTTTGACAATAGTAGAACATATTTTCTTAATTACAAACATAGGTAACATTAACGGTTTACAAAACAATCTACAACTATTATAATTCTTAATTATAAGTCGAAATATAATCTGAATTCGTTTAATTATCTAGAAATAATTATAATAAATATACACCGGAAATATCCCATTTTACTCTTCTGTGACAAAATATTATATTTATTATTTAAAATTGTTAAAACAATATTCGATAATAATTAAATATATTCAAAACTTCTAAAGTTGAAATATATCTTAGTTCGCTTAATTATTTAGTAATGTTTATAATAAAAATAGACCAGAAATATCATACCGGAAATATCATGTTCCACGTTTGTGACAATCATATTTATATTTAATTATTCTTAAAACAATATTATATAATAATTATAAACTAACCAAAACTTCTATTAAATCGTAATAATCTTAAATCGTTACTTATCATAGTAATGTGTTTGGAAAACATAGTGCTAAGATCATGAATGTTAGAGACTAAAAGGATAATCCTTTAAGGATAATTTAACGTCGATATTATCTAAAATTGATTCTAAATTATGAATTACAATTTATTATTCTATATTTCATTTTATTCACTTTTATAAAGAGTTGGTAATAATATTTCACGTGTTATTTAAGTTCCGAGTTAGCTGATAGATGGCACTACAGATGCTTTGATTTTATTTGTTAGTTACTGCAGATCATCTAAAATAAGGATGACAGTACAGTCGCGCCCATACGGTCATACAAACTCAAGCGCGGCTCTCGGCGCTTACAAACACAATATTACAAAATCATTAACAAAAATAGCAGATCATCATGTCGGATACCAAATAGGCGTGTGTGGTGTGTCCATCACAAAAATGATATAAATGAGAACTAAACTATCCCATCATAATAGTATCGTCAGAATGAACTAAACCACCCATAATAATAATTTCATCACATTTCAATATAAAACAATTAATTCAGACTATCACCCACCCACACTGGGATCTAGCCACTTAGACCGGGATAAGGATGCTTTTGGTGACCAGCCACACGCTTAAGGAAGGATGGTTTGGATAGGTACAAAAATAATAATAAGGCAATCACCCATACTGGGATCTAGCCAACATCGTAAAACAGGCATCACCCATCCTGGGATCTAGCCTCTAAGACCGGGATAAGGATGCGCATGGTGGCCAACAATGTGCGTAAGGATGGATGTTTTGGATAATAAATTTCCACTCGGTCACTCCTGACTAAACTCGTTCCACTCGGTCACTCTCGACTAAACTCTATAACTTCGCGAGTCAATAAAATCAATCCGGAAAGTTTACAGAAGCCCTCGACGTTTATGGATCTCCAGCGGACTAATAAGTTACTCTCATATATCCAGCGCATGGAACAAAAACTGCATATCCATTAAGTGAATCGGCCGGGTGCAATACACTAAGGCCTCTCAAGATCCAACCTCTACCAATAATATTAAAAACGTTCAGGATCAACAATAATAGCAAAAATGTTTTAACCTCAATCAGCAACACACTACTGAACACTGCCACACACCACACCTGATGGTCAGACGCTCAGCACGAGAATGATCCACGTTCATCGCCACGCTCTCCACAGGCCAGCTCATCCGATATATCAGGTCAGGTCAGGTGGAGATCAGCTCCTCCGATACGTCGGGACATGTCAGGTCCAATCCACCAAGAACAATGAAATACAATATTAGCTGATATAGAAATAAAACATTGAACATTATAACCACGAATCACCGTTCACACAGCAGATGCGAATAGCCCAACTGTGAGCGACAATCTCCCAAATGAGTCGTTTTTTTATAACATTTTGTCAATTTACGACCGAACTGGTCACCCCCCTAACACTAGCTTAGTCACAGATGTCTCGCTCACAGCAGCCGCTCATTAGCCGCAGAGCAGATATCCCGGGTGTAGCAGCTCATCTCTGCAGCCCGGCCGCTGAACTGTTGTTATTGAGAATAGAAATCGTCGAATGTTCTCACAGTCTTCCAAACGGTGGTCTAGTCTTCCAAACAGTGGTCTAGTCTTCCAAACAGTGGTCTAAACAGATTAGCATTACAGTAAACAGAAACATAAGCACCACTGAAAACAGAAACCCCATAAAAAAAATTTTATCTTCTTTATACCCATTAGAATCACTGTAAACAGAATCATTAGCACCACACTTAAAACTGATTTTATATAACCAAGGGTGAATTTATAAAAATTAATAAAAACTCGCATCAACAACCAAGTAACTTACCTTTCATGTTCTCTATACACATTAGAATCACTAAACAGAAACATTAACACCATTAAAGAAACAGATTTAAAACTGATTCTAGATAAATTCAAATCAACCAAATAACTCTTAACATCTGATATTCGATAGTGGGTGTATAAAAAAAATATCTAAAAAGTGGATTTATAAAAAAAATTAAAAAAAAATACACAAATACAAATCTCTACCCGAAAACTCACAGCAACAATTAATAACTCAAGTAACAATAAATCATAAAAACCCAGAGAAATAGAAATAAAGTAAATTGGAAAGAACTCACGCAACACAATGCCAGTCGCATAATATAACGTTCCATGGAGACAACCGAACGAGAATGTTCCAATGCCTTTGTGGCGTATTCGGCGTAACTCCATGATCAAAAGTGAAGGTTCTCCACTTGTGAACGTCGGCCGTGTACCGGAACTCCCTGTTCCATGATAAAGGTTGGCTTCGGTTGATGTGGTGGCCCAGAATCACAGGCCCGCGATCTCACCGCTGCTGTCGGCGCGTTGCCAGAATTCTCACTATATGGGCGAAGTCCTATCCCGCTTCTGATGTCGGCGTAAGAGCGTGCTCCAGATAACTCTCACGAGGATCCATCACAAAAACGACTCTACTAGTCAGAATTACAATATATTTCCTTCTCCACAACGTCACCTTACAATAATCGTACAAAGAATGTGTTTTTAACTGAATCTAACTTTACTTTTATATTGCTCATTCGTAACTCACTAAACTACCCTATATCTCTTTTTCTTTGACAATAATAGAACATATTTTCTTAATTACAAACATAGGTAACATACGGTTTACAAAACAATCTACAACTATTTTAATTCTTAATTATAAGTCGAAATATATCTGAATTCGTTTAATTATCTAGAAATAATTATAATAAATATACACCGGAAATATCCCATTTTACTCTGTGACAAAAACAAATAATATTTATTATTTAAAATTGTTAAAACAATATTAGATAATAATTAAATATATTCAAAACTTCTAAAGTTGAAATATATCTTAGTTCGCTTAATTATTTAGTAATATTTATAATAAAAATAGACCGGAAATATCATATGTTCCACGTTTGTGACAATCATATTTATATTTTAATATTCTTAAAACAATATTAAACCAAAACTAACCAAAACATCTATTAAATCTTAAATAGTTACTTATCATAGTAATGTGTTTGGAAAACAGTGCTAAGATCTATATTTCATTTTATTCACTTTATAATAAAGAGTTAATAAATATTTCACGTTCACGTGTTATTTTAGTTCCGAGTTAGCTGATAGATGGCACTACAGATGCTTTGATTTTATTTGTTAGTTACATACATTGAAACCAGATGGCAGTACAGTCGCGCCCATATATACAAGCACCTGATAACAAAAATGCAATTTTTAAAATTTTTGTCTGTTTGTCCATCTGTCTGTTTCTTCCGAGTAACCTCCGACATGGTTGGACCGATTTTGACGTGAATTTCATTGGCAAATAGCTGAAATTACAGCAGGTTACTTAAGCTACTCTAAATTAGATTAGCTTTTAACCACGGCTTCGTCGGCAATGCTATCTGCAAAATTGTTGGACCGATTTTCACAGGACTTTCACCAGTAGATGGTGGACATTCTAACAAGTAATGCAGTCTATTTTAACTTAGACTAGCTTTTAACCGTAGCTTCGCCTATCTCCAAAACGGTTCGACCGATTTTTACGGCACTTTCACTGGCAGATAGCGGACATTATAAAAAGTAATTTAGTCTATTTTAATTTAGACTAGCGGTTAACCATGGTTTTGCCCGCAGTACTATCTCCAAAACTGTTGAACCTATTGTCACGGGACTTTCACCGGCAGAAAGCGAAACCTTATAAAAAGTAATTTAGTCGTTTTTAATTTAGATTAGCTGTTGACCGTGGTTATGCCCGCAGTGCTATCTTCAAAACGGTTCAACTGATTTTTACGGGAATTTCATCGGCAGATAGCGGGACATCATAAAAAGTAATTTAGTTTATTTTAATTTAGACTATTTAATATACCCGCGACTTCGTCCGTATAAAAGTTAGTAAAAAAAATGTTGGTTATTGTAAACATGTGCGTAAGACATGCGTTGTACTGGATTCCAAGAATAAATATAATTGAAATTCATATATCTGTATATTTGTATGTAAACGTTTTAACCTCAATCAGACAACACAATTCAGCAACACACTACTGAATACAGTTATATACCACGCACGATACGAATGGGCCAACGCGATGCTCCGCACGAGAATGACCCACGCTCCCATTTCTCTATGCCCTTCAAGGCCAGCTCCTCCGACATGTCAGGGCATGTCAGGTCGAGTCGAGTCCACCAAGATCAATCAAATACATCGTTAGCCGATACAGAAATACAACACAGGTATAGTTACCATAAACAATTATTATTCGTACCGTCGATGTTACTAGCTCAACTATCTGAGCGAGAATGCCTCGAATTCCTACCGTGAAATTATCGCAAGGGGCACGCAGGGAAACAATATGAGGGTAACCCCTCTGACTGTAGCCTCTCTCCCCCTGCATCGACGGAGGTGTCTTTGGGTATTGGATTACACGCCCGTAAAAGGCGCTCTTCCAGGGTTGTCTCATCTTTCTTTAATTCCCTTATTCTACCGGTGGTGGTAGTGTTGCGCGTAATCTGGCCGGTGTTTGGCGTTCCTTGAGAGATTGGCTAGCCTCTTTTTCTGTGGCACTCTCTATACGGGCGTCGAACTGGTCCTCCGTTTTCTTTCACAGGACGTCGAAGTCGTCGATCTGGGCTTCTATTGATGATGAGCGTTTCGTCTGTCTTCTCCCGGTTTTCATTAATGTTCCCTTAGGGGGTGGATCGTTAGCGGGTGCCATTAGGCTTCCCGCCTCAGTCTCTTCTACCGTGTAAAGACCTTTATAGCATTCAAGGCAATGCACGATCGGCTGATAGCTTCGACCAATGTATAATTTATAATTTGTAGTGTGTAATTTTTGTATTTTTCTAGATAATTAGATCAAATATTTACCTATTTTTTTTATTTGATTTAGAACGAAAATCGAGTGCAGATTATCCTCCATAAATACTGCTACTGTCTAAACATTCAGCCTGTATATTATGCATACGATCAAGAAAATAATATCTTACGTAAATAGTAGAAGAAGGAAGGGATGGACAAGATGCAGGTTATCTTCTAAACCCGAATGACGCGAGAGGACGCTATGCAATTATTTTTTGGCGAACAGATTTCTTTCAATGTGGAGAAATCTTACAAAAGCCTCAACTCAACGCCAGCCAGCGGAGGTGAGGTATGTCAGTTTTTTATTCACTAAAACTCGCCGTTGTTTTGTTTATTACATCATAAAGTTTTTTTTAACTTACTTGACATTTATTTTTATAGTATGACCAATATCAACACTATTCTTATTAATTACGTATAGTCTATGTGTAATTATAATATAAGTTATATTGCTGTAAGCTTTCATCAAAATCCGTTCAGTAGTTTTTGTATGAAAGAGTAAAAAAACATCCTTCCATCCTCACACTCTTAATAATATGATTAGAAATTATACGAGTTGTTAACTGGGAGTGACTAGAGCCCTGGGGCACTCACTACGTTCATTTTTTTTAAAATTATTAATTTATTAAGAGCGCCTTATTAATAAGAGTTTGAGGTAGTGGTTAACACACTACAATTTTTTGCTTAAACACTTCTAGGCTTTTTAGATTGGGGTCTTCGTATCACTGGTATGGCTAGCAGCAAGGCGAGTATTAGAAAGAGTTCTTTTTGGGGTGTAAGGGGTGTCGAATAACATCGAAGACCTGAGACATCCAAGCCAACCTCAGCTGCACGTGGTGCACCCTGCTGAATAACGAACGAGGCAATGGCGAAAGCGGGGTGGTAGGGTTTTACAGCCTGACTGGGTCGCAACCACCATATATATGGCGAAAAAGCCCGTCATAGTGATTCGCTTTTACGGGTCGCCTTTCGGGATTAGCCTGTGCATATCCAGCTTTTCGAAGGCCGGCATGACAGCGGCGACCGACGATGGATACTGTGTCACTTGGTGATCGCCATTGTTTTTGGATTGTACTGTGCTTACCATCAGGCACAGTGGAGTCATTTTGCCGTGCTACAATTTAAAAAAAAACCACCGTGCTATAATTTCGTCACGATGTTTCCCATCACCGAAAGATTGTATTCATTTTGGTAATTCGAATCTAACTTGATCGACACCGTATGAGAACACACAAACATTTAATCATGTATTTCTTCATCATAGACTCAAGGGACTTTTTCCCTTTGGAGATTGCAAACCTATTTTATAGTAAAAAGATTACCAAAGTACTCAGAAAAACAAAAGATATCATCAGAATTGAATTTCGATTAAAATCCAATAGAATGGAATTATATTATTGGAACTTGGACAATTTAAATAATACATTTTAACCTCACTCATAACCTGCCTTAAGTTCGGCACCATTGGGTCATCAATACACCCGTGTTTAAGTGTGTGGTGGTACTTATATAACTAAACAATATACTTCATAACTCTTTCGCTTTCACTTCAACATTTGTAGGTGGCAGAGCCACGCTTAAGCTATTACTGGTTTCAGCATGAATGATTCGGCTCGTCCGGCGTAGTACCACCCTCCACAGAAAACCGACGTAAAGTAACAGTGCTTGCATTGTTGCGTTTCGTTCGGTCAGTGAGAGCGCCGGAGACCCACCTCCCCTCACCTTCCACTTTGCCCACCCCTTCCCTTTTTCTCCCCCCCTCCCAACACAGGCTGGCAACGGACTTGCGACTCCCCTTGTGTTGCAAGTGTCTATGGACGGTGGTGATCACTTACATCCGGTGATTCACCTGTTCGTTTGCCTCCTATGATATAAAAAAAAACATACCCCGTGTGATAAAGAAGGCGAATCAATGAATCAATTTTTAATTACGGTTTAACATTAATGAGGCAATGCACTTAGTAACTGGTCGGACCAGGACGAAAGTACGATTTATTTTACATTCGTAAAAGAAAGATTCTACGTGTAAGGATAATCTTGTCTTGTTTAAATACGGATAATGCCGAATATTATATTGTATCCTATTAGGATTATAGAAGCTCATAATTCGACTATCAATTACACATAGATCACACACATGGAATAAAGAATATATCTTCTCTTTCTTCCGTGCATACAACCGATCTACCGTGATGGTAAAACACGATTAAGTACGAATTTACTGCGCATTTGGTTAATTACCTACATGCAATAAGTGACGCGTCACGTCTACTTAGCACTTCCGCTCTTCTCTTTCTACCGTGTCATACATATATTTCAAACGCACTTTTATGATGTCACAACAAATTTACGTTCACATCTTAATTCGTGCAGCGTTTGTTAGTCGTAACAATTTGCAAAATGTGTACACTGGTCAAACAAGCCATTTTTAGCGTTAATATAATCTCAATTTATATATAAACACGTGACGTTTAAATGATAACATCCCCATAGCACAGTGGTTTGTCTCTATAGTGGAAGTCGGACATAAAGTCATAAAAATACCAAAGTCGTAATTTTACAAGACTTTAAACGCTCTTCGATTTCTCTAAGCAATAGAAATGCATCAATGCACTTTTCAAATTGGAGTTATAGTTTAAGGTAAATTGAATAAAACTGTTTTCAATGTATGGGAAGCAACCTAAAACTAATGAATTAAAATTAAATGAAATACCTCATCATTTTCGTTCTGAAAATTTTACGGTTGTATCTCAATCATTATATGCCACGAGTTACTAAAGTAATTTGTACATGAGATTTATTGTATAGATTTGTATAGTATTTTGAGATATGGTAAATATACAAAAAAAACATTGAAAATTAATAAAAAATCGTAGTCATAATATCATAGAGGTTGCGATGCTATTAGGTTACTCTATCAAAAAAACAACAAATAAGAATCGGACGTCTATTTAGATTGGGCTTGTAGTTTAAGAATAAATTGAATAAATCTATTTATTTTGAAGGTGGTAGAATATTCCAAGCGGATGAAGCCACGGGTAACAGCTAGTTTAAAATGAAATAGCCCAAGATAGCGATTATAAGTTATCTGTCAGTAAATGTCGTAAGAAAATCTATCCAACCGTTTCAAGATCGCACTGTGGACGAATTCGCCGGTAATAGCTAGTCTAAAATAAAATAACCTAAATTACCTCTTATAAGGTCAGCTATCTGCTAGTGTAATTCCCGTGAAAATCGGTTCAACCGTTTTGGAGATAGCATTACAGACGAAGCCGCGGATTACAGGTAGGCTGAAATAACCTATGTCTCCCGCTCTAATTTCTTTTGTTCCTCCGCCGTTTCAGAGATTACCCGAAACAAACATACAGACAGACCGACAACAATTTAAAAAATTAGATTTCTTTCATCAATAGTGTGTATACTTTCATATACAATCAGTAAAAATTTGTTATTTTGATAGGACATAGAGACACTTTATTTTTATGACATGTATAGATATCGATATATAGACGATAAGCTTATAATTTTATTTCGGCTCATCGTTTATCTGTATACACATTTCATTTTATGAATATTTATTTACACATGTTTTAAAATTTGACACCTAATATATAAGAGAGCTCAACCTATCCACAGAGATCATAGGATAGCAAGCAGACGTAAACAACGGCTTCGTGTAGAAATCGTATATAAAAATACTATAAATTACATATTATAAAAGAGAATATAAGTATTGATCTAAAAATGACGAGTTTGGATAAACATGATCCCTTGCAAGAAGACATTGGTTCTGTAAGGTAAATATCTATTATAACATACGTTATTTAGATTTATATACGGTGTTTTTTCATCACTTTTTTTTCGTAATGACTACGGTATTACCTTAGCAAGGCCTTAATAGCTTCACCGGACAACTAAGGCGAGCGCTTAAGGCACTCAGCCGATCATCACCGTCCATAGACACTTGCAACACTAAGGATCACTGACTATGGACCGTGACTAACGTAACCATTTATTTTTGTAGTCAGAGCGGGCCCCTTGCTATATGTGTATATAGAATAAGCTTATTTTATTAGCTTAGCTGTCTCGCGCAACTGCGTCTGCTCTAAATCGGTTATTACCGGTTACAATAGTATTTTCAAACGCGAAAAATCTTTAAAAAACTTTGGACCCTCTTGCAGCACCACCAACCGAGCCTGTATTTTTGTTGTATTTCCAAACAATCCAGGAACCTATTCAAACACATACCTAGTTAGTATGCGAAAAATATTCTTAAACAAATCTAGAACTCGATTGCCGCATCATCAACCGGAACTAATCGAGGTATAAAACTATCCTATATATCTCAAGTTGGATTAAATTACACACGTGTGTAAGATTTCATAAAGTCCGGTTACAGAGACAAACACATAATTTATATGATACCAGGTGTTAGGTTAGTCGCTTACAGTATTCTAAGAGATGATAGTTAACGGTCACATTTAACATATTATATGGTAGTTATTTTATAGGCACACTACCTACCGGTTCAAGCCACTATTACCTGCAATATATATAATAATAATATCACAACCGTATCTTCAAAAATAAACAACAAAGAGAATCAAGGTTAAAGTTTGTTCTAAGACTTTCAAAAGTATAAACACAAACGTAATAAACCGAGGTGCAATGAGCGGTGCCGAAAGCTGCAAGGGGCGACCCGGATTTAATAATCATCGATAATAAAACGGACAATAAACTCTTTTGTTTTGTTCATGCCGTTCCCACGTTCTCTTTCAAATGAAAGTGAAGTTATCCAACGGTCATTGACACTGTGCTTTAACATAGACGCGTAGAGGATTGCGTACAATTTTACTAAAAGTAATCAATATTTCTGCTAAAGATTTTATTCCTTTATTTCAAACCGTTCAGGCAGCGCATTAAACAATTGTTGCCGACTTCAATTATATTTATTGTGAGTAATTAAGGAAGATATATATTTACCAAATTAAAAAGAAGTCTATAGTACTCAGGGATAATGTAGTTTTCTAACAGTGAAAGCAAAATGCAAAAGCAAAATGTAATACCGGAGATTAACCCAAACATCCATACTCCCAAACTTTACCTCTTTATAATATTATGAATGAATGCACTTTTGGTTTGCACACTGGCGAGCTTAATGCTATAAAGCATTTTCTTCTAGCTAACCAGCGGTATTGTTGTCAACAAATAGTTTTATACATAGTAGTGCATATAGAAAAACAGAGGTAAAAAAAATATTAATAAAAAGGTGGATAAATTTATATATATAAGCATATACACATAGATATATACATTTATTATGCATATAATAATAATACAATAAATACATATATAATATAAATATACTCCTATACATACACAGATAAACATATATTCATACTTACATACAAATATATAACAATAACAAGGATAATCAAAATATATACACATAGTAAAAATTAATTGTAAAATCACGAACACTCTGCCTCCTGTTTCTTAAATAAATAGCGGTGTAGTTGGATTCTAAAGTTATTGATAGTTTCAACAACTTGAAGTCGACACGGTAACGTATTCCATAATTGTATGGCAGTTATTGTGAAGGAGTTAGAATATAATGTAGATCTCTGCTGAGGGATCTCAAGAGTTTTGGTGTATGCCGAACGAAGATGAGCCCTTAAGAATATGAATCGTTCCTAGAGATATTACGGAGATCGGAGATCGAATAAAACACCATCGAGTAAATGCAGTATGTGGGCATTTCGAAGAGAACGAATATCAAACCAGCATAGTTGCAAACGAAATTTAGAAATATGTTCATACTTAATATTAGTATAGATTTATTCAAAGACAAGGACATGATAACAATATATTGTAAAACTATCTTCTGTAGACGGCTTTGCTCGCGTTAACATAATTTTACCTATCCCTAGGAAGCAGTAGCTCTTCGGGACGAAAGTTATATCCTATGTCTTTTCCTGTACCCTTGGCAATCTGTGAAAAGAAAAAAATAGCCAAATAAGTGCAGCCGTTCTAAAAAGATTCGCTTGCATAAATTCGTCGATTGTTTTTTTTATAGATATTGACCAGAAATAGCTCTGTTATGATCAAATTAAATTAGCGTATAATTAACATGGATCTCATAATTTTTACTCAGACGTAATGGTTGGTATACACATAGAATGTATTATTATGGCATAGAAAAATATTTATCGCTGTTGAAAACTGAATACTCCTGTTCTTACTCTCATAATAAATAAATTATTTTCATTTTACAAATATTGCCTTTATTAAAATATAACTGGTTATTTGCAACGTTAATCCGTTGCAACGTTATACACACATCAAAAAAGTCTAAGCAACATGCGTGATATTACTAATTTTACCATTTATATTAATTAATTTCTAAGTATTTACTCAAACAAAGTGCGTAGGTAAGTAAACTTTTTTGTTATTGATGACATACTGGCTGTTTGTAAAAAAAAATTTGATTACGTTTTGTTTTTTCATAAAATTCAAATGACTGCGAATTTGTTTGAATTTAAGTGCGTTTTAATTGCTACGTTTAGTCTTGATTTTATAATTTTACCAACCATTTAAATAAAGTTAGCGACAAAATTGAATTGTTAGATATTCTTTACGTCATGAAGGGACATCATTTGATGGCAGATGAAATGCAAAGAGCTGTAGGGATGTTGCAAGCGGGAAGTATTCAATCTCAGGTATCTCGACATTTTGGCATTCATAGAAGTGTTATTTGTCGTCTTTGGCAGCGCTACAATAATACAGGAGAACCCGCTGAACAGCATCCAGGCCGTAAAAGGAGTACAACCACTCGGCAAGACCGGTACATACAACTGACTGCAAGACGCCAGCCGATGTTAACCGCTCGAGAGATAAGTTTGAGGCTACAAATTTCAAGTGGTGTTGATGTAAGTCCTCAAACTGTGCGAAATCGACTGCATGAGTACGGCCTACGAGCTCGACGCCCAATCAGGTGCCCACCGATACGTCACGGGAATCGCGCTCGTCGATATGAATGGTGTAGAGAACGCATAACATGGACCCAGGAACAATGGGATAAAATTATGTTTTCCGATGAGTCGCGATTCGGGTTTAAGCCTGATACAAGAAGGGTGCGAGTGTATCGTCGGCCCGGAAATACTGAAAGGCTCAGGTGCGTTCAGGAAGTTCATCCATACAGCGGCTCAACAGTTATGTTATGGGCGGGTATTATGAAGAACAGGCGAACTGAGCTCGTTTTTGTAAATGGAAACATGAATGCTGAAAATTACATTGAGGATATTCTCAGACCTTATGTCTACCCATTTGCACAAACCTTTGGCTCCGATTTTAGGTTAATGCATGACAATGCGCGTTCACATACAGCTCGGCGAACCAGTGAATACTTTGCAACGGAGAACATCCGGGTATTGCCCTGGCCTGCACAATCGCCAGATCTCAACCCCATCGAGCACGCATGGGACATGCTCCAGAGACGTGTTTTGAAGGACTTGGACGGAGCGACAACAACCCAACAGCTGAAGGATTTGCTACAATTCCATTGGGAGCGAATACCGCAAGATGACATAAACAGTCTCATTAATTCAATGAATAATCGTTGCTGACAAGTTCTAAATAGCAGAGGAGACCATACTTTGTATTAAATTGTTCTATTCTTTCACAATAAATACATTTTCTTTAGAAATTTCATTTTGTAAGAAAAAAGTTTAGTTTCTTATGTATCTTAGTTTCTACAGTATATTCTAGTATTGTTCATTTCTGTTATTAAAAGAACTTATAAAGACAACAGCTGTTATTTTTACATCATAGAACCCTAAAGATATTATTTTAAAAATAAAATACAACGTTATAATGTGAAGAACCATCCTAAAATTGAAATTAGTACATGTTGCTTAGACTTTTTTGATAAGTATAGTATTATTTAACCCTTATCCAATTAAATACTTTAGTTAAGTTCGACATTTAATGTACATTAGAATTGCCCTGTACGGCATACAATTTCAATGAATATTATAGTTATTTCAAGAGTATCATATAGTTAAAAACCACCACCGTGTAAACATCGACCATCTTCACCGTCTGCTGGACCTGTGCAATGGGATGATGGCGATCTTAATTACGTCACAACAACTACGACAGCGACACACTCATCATGTTACATATATAGAATTATTATTTTAGGTTATGAAGTCGGATTATGTTATACTATTTTCCTAGAACTCATATCTGGTGGCGATATGCTACGTGGTCGGGCGCATAAGGAGGTTGGGCCTCAGGGCAGTCCTTGAGAAGACCGAGGCCCTACTATTTCATGGGCCTCGATGAGGGCACCACCTGGGGCCTACATAATGGTGGAGGGCGCCCGTATTAGGGTGGGGACGAGGATGAAATATCCAACCCCATTTTGCGGAGCTCGGACCGCGAATTGCTGGGACGGCGACGGCACTCGGCCAGCTGCTCCCCAATATTGTGGCATTGTGGCACTGATGCCGATCCGGGCATACCGCACGGTCTCTTCGGCGATGGCCTTTGCGCTCGCCGGCTCCCTACCCTGGGAGCTTGAAACGGGGGTTCTCGCCGCCGTCTATGAATTCACGGCGGCGAGGAAACGTAGTAGGGAGCCTCATGCTCCCAGGGAGAAAGACGAGAAGAGACGGCAGTGTTGAGGTAGGAGGCCTGATAAGCAAGACCTGGTGGACGCGCGGATATATCGTGGATGCCGTCCGCCCGGTCCTGCGGGAGTGGGTGGGGAGAAAGGGGGGCTCCCTATCATTCCGATTAGTGCAGGTACTCACCGGTCATGGTTGTTTCGGGTAGTTACTGCACCGGATCGCGCACAAGAAGCCGACCGCCGCGTGCCATGAGTCCGGCGCTGATGAGGACACCGCGTAGCACACTTTGTCCGAGTGTGCTGCGTGGGAGGGACAACGCCGCACTCTAGCTACAATGGTAGGCGGGCATGGAGATTTGTCGCTGCCGAGTGTGGATTCGTTTCGACGTGACAATATTAAACCCATATTTTTTTGCAATTATCATGGATTTTTTTTTGTAATATTTGTGATTGGAATCTTCTTCCAGGTGCAGAATGAACGATGATGCCAACTTATACCATGATAATAATTACATACAAACAAGGGATGCAATTATTTGTTTAGAAGAATACACCCCTAAAATGAAATGGGACGAGGAGGAATGTAGAATCTTAGATATTGGCTGCGGAGATGGCAGTGTTACTAATATAATAAAAAGATACATACCCCATAATTATAAGGAATTAATTGGTTGCGATATAAATGAAAAGATGATAAATTTTGCAAACGAGAAATATAAAAATGAAAAATTGTACTTCAGAACTCTGGATATAGAAGGCCCTTTACCAGAAGAACTAAAGGAAGGATTTAATCACGTATTTTTGTTTTACACTCTACACTGGATCCAAAATCAAGAGTATGTTTTACATATTTTACTTTTGCATTTCTATCTGCTTATACTCAACTTATCAAAAGTTTTTGTAAATTAATACGTATTTGAAACTATACTTTTTAAATAAAACTTCAAAATAAACTATTCGTTGTATTTAATTGATTTATATTACGTTTTTAGAACAGCGTTTACAAACATCTATAACATGTTATCAAAAGGTGGCGATTGCATGTTAGCATTTTTGGGATATATGCCTTTATACATTGCTTATTGGTCAGTAGCTTCCACTGCAATATGGAGAAAATGGATTCCCACGTGTAAAGGATTTATATCACCATACCACCACATTAAAGTAGGTTGTGATCATAAATTAATACTAAGTACTTAGCTTTTAAAAGTATCATAATCGATCATATTTCAGGAACCTGAAGTACACATAACAGACATGTTGAAGAAAATAGGCTTTAGAAATACTGAAGTGAAATGCAAACAGATGAATTTTACTTACACTATTGAACATTTAAAGAGTAAGTGTATGTTTTTACCAATAGTATTAGTGTTTCTCATAGAAATCTTGAAATTCAGTTTATTTTGTGTTCCGCTAGCTATTTTTTTTTTATATTTTATATTTTAAAACGAATTGTTAGTTTCAATAGTTATTTGCATACAATATTCAATAGCAGTTGGATAAAAACAATTTTTAACAATAACCAGGGTTGCATTGTTTCCGGGCGTGGTTTCGGCCAAGCTCGGCAGCGAGGAGGGATGGACTGCTGTGGCCTCCTTCTGCGAGGAAGTCATCTCGCAGAAGGAGGCGGGGGAGAGGGCCCGCGAGGAAGATCCGCAAAGTGGCCCTCTCCGCCAAAGGAAAACAGGAAGGAGGGGGACGAGGAACGCTCGCCCCCTCCCATAACCGAGCCGAACCTGAGGAGATGGGTCGGGGGACCCATCTCCTCATTGCACAGGTGAGGCCGACGAGGGGAGACGACTGGTTGTGTACCCAGTAGTCTCTCTATAGTAGGACGAAGCCTGGCGTTCATTCGCCAGGCTGCCGCAGGGGCGGTTTCTCAGGTAGACAGCAGGTTCGATCCCTGGCCGCCCCTACCATGCGGCGGACGGTATACCGTGGGGTTTTAGTCCGTGCGAGTCGGACATAACCCACTCTCTCCCCCGAGAGGGTGGCGTATCCATAAAGGATTTCCCCACGTAAATAAAAAAAAAAAGGGTTGCATTGTTTAGCAAGAATTTATAAAGATATAAGATTCATCATCACCATCTGTTAGTAAGAAACCTATTGCGGGGCCATAGACCTATTCCCGGAGGAAGGTATGGGTCCAATCACCACGCCAACCCACGACATATTTAGCTATTTCAGACTCTGAGAAATCCATAGTTCCATATTTTTCCATATACAATGGTAAAACAAGATCATTTCTCAGATTCAGGTTTCCTCACGATATTTTCCTTCACTGGCAGATTATAGTGTTACCAATTTAAAGTGGTAAATATATGCAATTGCGAAAGATTCGTTGCTGCGTGTCGGGGTTCGAACCTGCTGATATTCCACCGATCAAACCTCTAGATCACCACGACTCGTATATCTAAGATTACTGTTCCTTACTTTAAGTAGTTTATGATGCTTATTTGGTGAATAGTAACATTTCATTCATTATTAAAATTTTAGGTACAGTCAGATCAGTCAATGCCTTCCCAATGCCAAAAGAGTTGTTCGATAAATTTCTAGAAGATTTCATAATAGTAGTGCGTGAGATGAGACTCATAGATAATGTAAGCGAAAATATTGCAGTTACCGATCAAATGACTGCTACGATACCATACAATCTGATTGTGGTTTATGGAACAAAATCATAGATTAATAATTCTATAATTAAAATTGTTGAATAGAAACTATCATTTAATTTATTACCCTCAATCAATTAGTGTGTCAATAATCTGTGGCTTTCTAATAAGTAGTTCATAGTTTAGACATTATATTGTTCGTTGAAAATAAATTCTGAATCTAAATCAACGTTTATTTCTAAATAGTAATCCCATCAAAAACATAAATGTGAAATGAGTGCCAAGTTCATTATTATGATATATGCCTTGGTTGTTGACTTCAACGACAAAGGAAGTGAGATCCAAATGGGTACATATTTCAATGGTCAGTCCTGAAATTTATTTAATACAATTTAAAATATTGTATAACAAGTTAAATTTGACATATTGTTGTGAAATAGTTTTTGAGATATGAGGCTCAAAAGTGGCTCCTAATGGATCGTATAATATTACAGAGGGTAGCGCGTGCTCGCCATTCTTCTAGATTGGACTTGGCTTGACACGCTACCGCGTGTCTAGATTTCAATGTATTCCAATAAACTAGTAATTCGTAATTCGACACAAACAGTATAATAACATAAATACACGAATATTTGAATACATGTAGAAGTCATGAATTTACCCAGTGGTTTCTTTCAGGTATTCATGCATGTAAAAAATCATTAAAATTGTTGAATAAAGGTTTTTAAATTTTAAACTTTAAATAGAGTTTAAAAAAATGTTTGAACCGTTCGATTTTTCATTTTAAACTTTTATCAATTTCTCTATTTGTAAGCGTGATTTGGTTATGGGTTCACAGTACAGTCCAAAATCAATAGCGACCACCGAGTGACACACTACAGATCACCGGCCGCTGGTGTCATGCCAGCCTGCGAAAAGTTGAATATACACAGGCTGATCCCGAAACCCGACCCGCAGAAACGAATCACTATGACGGGCTTTTTCGCCATATACATGGTGGTTGCGACCCAGTCAGGCTGTAAAACCCTACGACCCCGCATTCGCCATTGCCTCGTTCGTTATTCAGCAGGTTGCACCACGTGCAGGCGAGGTTGGCTTGGGTGTCACAAGTCTTACGATGTTACTCGACACCCCAATTCGAATCGAAATAATTCGGGATATGGGGTGTACTCAATAAAACAGTCAGCCGTGCCACAGACACGAGTTTATTTTTATTTAATGGAGGTGCAGTTTGTTAAAACCATTAACTTAACCTAATAAATAAGGCAGATGTAACCTAATTGAAAGAAAAACCTGTTCGTAACACAAGTAACCGAAAGAATAACAATGTAAACTAATTATAAATTATTTTCATTTCAAAACACAGCAGAATCTAGACGTTGTTTACACTGTGAATGTATAATTCTAATGCTCGGGAGAAGGCGTGGTACTCAAGAAAACAGTAAGCCGTGCCACAGACATGTGTTTATTTTTATTTAATGGAGATGCAGGTTGTCGTAATTATTAATTTAAGTTGATAAAGAATTTAAAAAAAACCTATTCCTTACACAATTCACCGAAAGTATAACAAGGAAAAATTATTTTATATAATAACCAATATTTTCCAGAAAACTTAACAAAGAAATTCCAAGTTAAACCAAACTAACATACAAGTAACCAACGAGAAACAAATTCTTTTAATACTAACAATTGTCATATCGCATCATCTCTATCAAGGGTGCCACTACTAAGAAGAAAAATTTTATTTTCTTTTTCAGAAAGTATATTATCGATATGTATTATTATTAGATTGGATTTGCAAGGATTGGTTTTCTAATGAGTTATAAATTATTAATTGACCACAGACACATGACTTTAAACGATTATGTTTTCAAAGTTAGAATCACGTTATGCGTAGAAAGGGGACTAGCCTTCATCTATAGTTTCCCGAAATATGTATACACTGACAGGTCAACTTTTTTTAAATTTTACATTCATAGTCATATTAATAGTAGCCAAAAATTAATAATGGAAAGGTCTGTCATCCACATTTCTATCGTTTCATTTGCACTCACGTGCTAATAAATACAAAATTCTAACAATGCATATATATAGCATCCGTGACGAGTAACTATTGTATTGAAAATGTACGTAATTGGTGACACCTGTATTTTACATATTAGCTACTGTGATATGCTAGACAAAAGTGACCGAAAGAACCTGTCCCTCCCTCTTATTAAAAAACCTAATACTTAATATATGTGTATTAATTTAATATTTGTTTTTTTAAAATGGTTTGTTTGTTGTATTTCTTAACAGGCTATTTCGTACAGTACACTATCATTAAATTATAATTAAATTTGAATGTATTTTTTGTCTCATCCATCAGCCTCATGTCTTTTGCCATTGTTAAGTAGTCGTGTAAGAAGTCTTCATACATGGTGTCCTCAGGAAACTTGAATGGATGAATCGCTGCCAAAATATCTTAAACGTGAAATATTTAAAAAATTACACACATTCATATCGACGACCAACATGTCTTCCTCGGTGTCTTGAAAGAAAGAACCACCAATCTTAATGCTCGCTCTCTGAATACATTTTCGCAGAACATAAGTTTTGGTATAATTACATATTATATTATCTATAGCAACTCAAGGGGAAGGTGTATAAAATGATTATAAGACCAGTCATGTTGTAAGCATCTGAGTGCTGGGCATCGAAAGAAACGGATGAGAGAAAACTACATGTGACAGAGATACGAATGTTAAGATGGATGTGTAGTGTAACTAGAATGGATAAGCTTAAGAATGAATATATCAGAGGAAGTTTGAGAATAGCACCAGTGACAGAGAAGTTGAGGTGTAATAAGTTAGCATGGCATGGACATGTAATGAGGAGAGAAGAAGACCATGTAACTAGAAACGTTTTGAGTATGTTGGTGTATGGATATAGGAGTACTGGAAGACCGAAAAAGATATGGATGGATTGTGTGAAAAATGATATGTATGTAAAAGGTGTGAATGTGTGTGTAGGTGGTAGAGCCACGCTGAAGCTACTACTGGTTTCAGCATGAATGGGTCGGCTTGCCCGGGGTAGTACCACACTCTCACAGAAAACCGACGTGAAGTTACAATGCTTGCATTTTTGCGTTTCGTTCGGTCAGTGAAATCGCCAGATGCCCATCTTCCCTCTCCCCCTCACTTCTCCCTCCTCCTCTTCCCCTCTTCCTCCCACAAACACTGGCTGACAACGCACTTGCAACTCCCCTGGTGTTGCAAGTGTCTAGTGATGGTGGTGATCACGTAACATAAGGTGACCCACCTGTTCGTTTGCATATATATTAAAAAAAATACTGAGATGACATCTGATAGGCGAGAGTGGAGAAGGAAAACATGTTGTGCCGACCCTACTTAAGTGGGATAAGGGTAAGAAGATGATGATTATATATAACATCGCAACAACTTAAGGATAGATAAATGCCAATTTTATATTTCTATAACGATATTTTATCTTTATTTTTTATTAAACTCTTTTACGCGCATATCCCAACTTACTGCTATATTCAGAGAACGATAGACGCAGACGGAAATAATATGTAGGTACAAGATATTCATATAAGTTAAAATATACACATGACATGGTACAGTGTGTTTTAGGAGCCGATTTTGCAACACGTATTGTTTATGTGTCTATTTGATGGGTCTACTTATGATAAAGACTATATAAAAATATCGACATTAAAATTTTCTTTAGTTTTCGAGATATTAACAAAATCGATAAAAGTTCTTAGAATGTTACATGGTCCCATAGGTTATCACTAAAAGAAACAATAAATACATAAACAATTGACTAATGAAGCTCTTACAAGGAGCCAAACATTATTTTCCATGATATCATAGGTATTATTTTTATGGCGAACTTATTACATGGTCGCATTTTCTTTTACTACATCTATATTTATTACACTAATATGTATATTCATACAAAAAAAAAATCCCAAGCATGGGTCAAATAAGCATTCATATGCAGCAATAGTAAGTCTTATACTGTCGCAGTAGATATACGAATTGCAAGTTCCCTGTTACCTTTCGCCTAGAAAAAATTACTGTTCCTGAGGGAAAATTGAAATTTATATTAACGCGAGAGAAGCCGCGAGCAAAAGCTAGTAAGGTAATCAATATAAGTCCCAGATTGCAAAATTAGACCTAGATTAGAAAAATCAAAATCAAAGATGTAATATTAGTAGAGACATTATTAACAATTCTTTAAACAAGTGGTGAAGTCAAGCTATTACACATGAAAGGCTTTTCGTTTGCTCGAAATAGTGTAAAAGTAAATTTTTCAAATACACGTGTAAGTAAGCTGTATCACCTGTAATAAGAAGGTCAAAGTGTTTCATTGATTATCCTTGAAAAAAGATGAGAGATCACTATCAATAATATTTCGTAATTCTGATAATTATATAACAAATTCAAGTAAATTTACATAAGACGCTATTTTCGTTCAGAACTTTTGTAAATTATAATTTTGGAGATCGAAGAAAGCTGGCACTTTCGTTCGCCACGATTATCTCTTAAATCGAATCATTCAAAATATTTTGTAATATATACTTAGAGATGTATAATTAAAAAAACAATCAACCATTCAATAACAATAAATTTATAACATATTTTCCAAATATCATATATCTATCATTAAATTTAAGAGATACATTCTAACTTCAATACTTTGAACGAAACAGAATTAAAAGGGAATTTGTGAAAAAATAAATACTTACTTTTTAACTCTTGAGTTTCAAATGTGTAAGTGGTCTGTTTACACCTTATATCTATGGTATGAAATCCAATTTGTTTTAAAATATTGTACACTTTAGCTTCCGGATCCTGAGAAAAGAAGTTATTTTAGCGAACCCATATACTGAGATTGTTATCATACCATGGTAACACTACTCCAAACATAAGTTTATGTAGCAAAAATGATTGTCAAGACAACCTCAGTGGAACTTGAATCACAACCCTAATCTTAACATAGAACAGTATTCAAAGTACCTAGGTTACTGTTACATGAAATGCTTGAGACTTAAAAAGTTCTATAAATAAATACGAGCCATTGGCAGTCTTAATATGTTTCTCAATTAGCCTTTCCACCGTCAATATGGTTATTATTAGTATATATTATTGTTCTGTATCAAGAGAAACTTGCTAATTTATCTTGCCTTAAAAAAGTCTTTTTTTTTATACATCATAGTAGGCAAACGAACAGGCGGGTCACCTGATGGTAAGTGATTACCGCCGTCCATAAATACTAGCAACACCATAAGAGTCG
>MU158755.1:1116985-1129347 GCA_015888305.1 Antheraea pernyi
AGAGGGAGGAGGAGAGGAGAGGGTTAGAGGAGGTGGGCCTCCGGCACTCTCACTGACCGAACGAAACGCAACAATGCAATCACTGTTACTTCACGTCGGTTTTCTATGAGAGGGTGGTACTACCCCGGGCGAGCCCACCCATTCAAGCTGAAACCAGTAATAGCTTCAGCGTGGCTCTACCACCTACAAAATACCTAAATACCTCATCATAGTGTATGGCTAATTAATAAGATGCTATGGAAGTATCCCTACTTAAGGAGGTTATAATTTGTTTGGTTACATGATTTTGTAAACATCTACATAAATGCAGAATAAATGTTCAAAAATGACTCGTCAATTTTGTCAGATAATATAAATTGATAAATGGTACCTGACAATCATGGTAGGGTGAAATCATTTTGTTAACGTCATGAAGGTATTTTCCCCACCTTTCAGTTTTAGATAAGGCAATAATTATACTATAAATATGGGCGTATCCCAGGAATGTCATAAAGAATTCACCACCTTTTTCTAGCAGACAATAAAAGTTTCTTAACACTTTCCTGTAAATATATTTAAAAAAAAGTGAAATATTGAAAAATCATTCTCTTCAAAATACTAAGGAAAGTTTACATACTCGGGTTTATTTATCCAATGAAATAAAAAGAACGAGAATACATGGTCAAAATGTTCTTTCAACTCTTTAGGTATATCATTTTCAATGTTCAGTTTGATAAACTTCGATCTTTCATCTTGATAATGATCATTTGCAAACTTCACCATATTCTCGCTAATATCGCAACCGATAAGTATCTCATAGTTCTTCGGTATATATTCTTTTAAAATTTCAGTAACACTTCCATCGCCGCTTCCGACGTCCACAATTCTTATATTACTTTGTTTCCATTTAAATTGGTGTGCATACGATTTTAAGGCAAATATAGCTTGCGTTCTTGTTAAGTTGTTGTTATTGTGGTATAGCTCGGGGTCATCGTTCATCTGCATACTAAAATATTAAAACCATATCATTATTAGGCAGTAGATACGTGTTGATGATCAATTAGTTAAATACATTGCTGTGTGATAATAACAAATTTGGCGGAAACGTTGTATGTTACCTCACCTCATTTGAATTAGTAGCTACTTTCCTAACAACGAAGAAAAGAATCGTGAGATGCGCAGGTGCTTCAAAAATGTTCTCATGATAAGTATCTGTATGATGAAATGAAATGTTATTTCATAATAAGATGTACAAGGTCGCGACATCAACATAATCGATTGGAATACTAAGAACCATCGATTTGTTAGCATTATAAACATATCATATCACTAACCCTCTAATAATACGTAGTCCGGTGAAGCTGTGAAGACCTTGCCAGCTCAATGGCATAGTCAGTTCGACAAAAAAAACTAACAAACGTCATTATAATTTTATGGTTTTTATACCGTAATATAAAAAACACCAATGAAATAAACTCGAAATCCAATTACATACCAAAGGCTGTGTAGTAAAAATGTACCTACAGATTTCATTGCCATGCCAACTAGGAATGTAATCGTCATTTCTTATATCTATATCTTCCAAAACACAAAAACTACTGCGAGTATATTTATTAAACACTAAGTGATACCCGAGATTTCCTTTGCGTAGTTTATTAAACTGACAATGTATGTTATGTATAGAGGAAGAAACACAAAAAAAGCGATGATGCCTTAGTGTACGGCCTGAGTGCATCTGCGTTCGGCGGTGCGTCCAGCAGGGCGTCCAGCGGGGCGTCCACCATCCAAGAGCGACGCTCGCGCGCCCCTCAGAACACTCACTTAGTAATGCATACGTTTGAAACGAACGCCGGACGCGACGCTACGCTCGATGCTCAACTATAGCGTCCACTCTGGACGTACACTTAGTTGATATCGTATTCGGACACCGTATCCATGCACGCCGGTTCCAATCCTAGCAACTGAATCGGAGATTTCGGTGAAGGACTATCGTACTAAAACCATAACATGGTGGGAGGGCTTTTTCGAAGTCCGCCTGGCTAGCTACCATACTCAATTTGAAAATCTGTCGCCCCGCACCTGTTGTTGTGGACCGCACTTGAGAGTCAGCCCTCTCTAGATTTAGCGTGTTTATCATATTAGATACATCGTTATTTAATATCAAACGACATTTTGGTCAAACGCTAAAACAAAATTTTGTTTTAAAGAATATTATCCTTTTACCTCGTGAACAAGCGCACCAAACCACATGTAATTTAAGGCGGTAGAGCCACGCTGAAGCTACTACTGGCTTCAGCATAAATGGGTCGGCTCGCCCTGGGTACTACTACCCTCTCATAGAAAACCGATCACCCTACGTTACAAGTGTATTCCAAAAAGTTCCGGTTAGAATTATCACATTAGTTAGTATGTTAGTATCAACCAACATACTAACTAATGTTTCTCACAGAAAATTGACGTGACTTAACAGTGCTTGCATTGTTGCGTTTCGCTCGTTCAGTGTGAGCGGTGGAGACCCACCTTCCCTCCCCTCTCCTCTCCCCCTGCCACCCTTTCTCCCAAACACAGGCTGGCAACGCACTTTCGACTTCCTTGGTGTTGTTAGTGTCTATGGACGTTGGTGATCACTTAACATCAGATGACCCACCTGTTGGTTCGCCTGTTATGCCATAAAAAAACATGACCTACTTATCCAATGAAAGACAAGAAAACACATATCGCTGAACGTATATTGCTTATGAAAATCGTAATTTCTTAAAACTTTTTTTACATAGGGTCCAAGTAGACCAGGGTCTATCGATAAGAACAAATGTTTACTCACTGAATTCTCGTTCAACCAATTACGCAAAATTTCAAAACTTTTATTAATACCTTTAGAAATCCGTACCTTTACATCGGTTGGTGGTTCGCCTTGTCTCTCCGACTATAATATACATTAAAATATTTTGTATTAACTAATATTAACATACCTCTCTAAATCCATTTTCTGTTAAACTCGCTTGTGTAATTGGTTGTCGATCAGAGCTACTAATAGTTTTATTTCTCGCCAGCACTGCTCTTTATAACATGGGTTAGGGATCCGTTGGTCTTATATTGCCTATATTGCTTTTAAGTTATTATAAGTTAAAGACAGTTAAATTGTTTAAACCCAAATAGGTTAATATTAATGTTTAGCTATTACTGATATTTTTATATAATAAGCTTTATATTTAAGTTATTAAAGCAGTTGAGTTTTCTTTTTAAACCAGAAAACATTACCAGGGAGATAATTATCTCAATTTTATGTCTCTGTGGTGTGGATAAGTCTTACTTCTTTAGTCTAGTTTATGAAACAATTTTTTTTATTTCATAGGATTTTTTTTTATGTCATAGGAGGCAAACGAACAGGTGGGTCACCTGACGTTAAGTGATCACACCGTCCATAGGCACTAACAACACCAGGGAAGTTGCAAGTGCGTTGCCAGCCTGTGTTTGGGGGGAAGGTGGCGAGGAGAGGGGAGGGGAAGGAAGTGGAGATGGGCCTCCGGCACTCTCACTGACCGAACGAAACGCAACAATGCAAGCACTGTTACTTCACGCCAGTTTTCTATGAGAGGGTGGTACTACCCCGGGCGAGTCAACTCATTCATGCTGAAACCAGTAATAGCTTCAGCGTGGCTCTACTATCTACCAAGAGGTATATATTACTAAAATTTAAAAAAATAATGTTTATTCAATATGTCTACAATAAGCTAAATACACTGACAAACAATAAAATGTACATAACATATCTAATTTGCAAATTTTAATATTTTTTTAACGCAAAAGTTAATATAACGAGTTAATATTCTTTGTTAAAACATAAATTTAAAATATATCCGTCGCGTAATAAACGAAAATATCCATAAAAAGTATATTTTTTGGTCATAATCACAAAGTAACATGTCATTACATTAATGTTTGTTAAATTTCATCTGTCATTACTAACTAAATTGTTGTTGCCACATTCAATAATTACCTTGTTTTAATTATCTTACAGGCATGTTTCTTGGAAATAAAATAGCATATTTATTAAAATAGCCGCAAAAATTATCGTTTTGATTCAGCATTAGAGTAACGAACAAATCACAGAAATTTCAATGGAAACTAATCTATGGATTCCCGAATGTATAGAAGATTTTCAGCGACAGGATCTGCAAAAATAAGATGTAGAACGAGTTGAACCTCAACAACTATTATTCGTGATGACAAGTGTATTTTAACGTTTATTAACCCCTGGAGCTCCTAGGATCATAATGTTTTAGTAGACTACATGAGCCACGGGTCAACAGAAAGATTGGCAGTATAGATCCAAAAAAATATCGAATTTATTGCAAAAATTTAAAAATTTGAATAATAACAAATAAAATAGTGAATAATTACAGTTTCTATGTATAATGTATTATTAAATTATGTAACCATTTCTAAAAACGTTTGTTTTACAAAACCATGAGATTTACAATTTATTAATTGGATTTATTATTTTACATAGAACAGAAAAAACATTACACAAGTAATATTCAGTAAATATTTATAGCAGTACTATGGCATAATAATTATAATATCTTGTTTGTAATATTTTATTTAATTTAATTGTTATAGGTACAACATGTATTTCCAACAGCAATTTTTTTGATATCTGTGATGGCCTTGTATTTACTGCAATTAACATATATTGTTCGTAGTGCGGTGAAGCACCTTGCTTAAGACCTTGCTTAGTCAATAGCATAGTCAGTTCGAAAAAAAAAAATCAAACATATTGTTTCTTTCAAATATTAGTATTATATTTGTATAAGAATATCATTTTAAATATATTATTTACTACGCTTTTACAGTGTACGCCCATTTTGTAATAAAATAACACAATTTCTTAAAAGATTTATAACCTTAATTATACTTCTACTAATTACACTTATAGTACTACCGATTTTTTAGTTATTTCTATTGTATACAATTTTTCAATGCATTAGCCCACTCAACATTTAATAATTCAGATAAAATAATATGACAGTAGTAAGTTTTTAGCAAACCAAATGTAATCAGAAATAAAACAATTTCATACAATTACATTTTATTTCAAAATATTATAAGTATAATAACTAAAATTATAATATTAGACATCCCCTGGGTGGAGCACTGGTAGCTGGTACGGGATTACCCTCAGCTGGAATACCTTTGACTCTTCTTATGACCTCTCGTCATGCTGAAGCAAACCTGTAAAATATTTAAATCAATAGACAGCAAAGTTGAAGTGGCTTGGCAAGCGGAGGAGATATAATGTCAGAGGACAGCATTCCCGGTATGTGATACTCTGCCCTTTGATGCTGGAATTCCTCCGTTTTCCATGTAGCTATTATTGGTTCTTTCATAACCGAACTATGAAGTCAAAGAATATACTAATATTAATAATGATCAAACTAATGATTCAATTCTATATAATGATATCCATTCTTATTTAAGTCCTATTAAATCTATATAATATTAATAATTCTTATTTATGTATCTTTAATATGGTGGCGCTAATATCAATATTCCGGTCGTATTGTAGTCTCGTCTCTTGAATGTGATGCGGCAGCACCGGAGGTAGGTGATAACAGTATATATGTGCATGTCGGAGACCAAATAGGGTGTGTGTGTGTGTGGTGTGGCGGTGGCTGTGGCGCCATATAACTCTCTTGCGACCGCAATATAGCACAACGAAAAGCTGTCGTCGCTGATTTAAAACTTAATATTATAACTAGATCAGGGTAGCTTCCATAGAATCTTGTGTGCACCTGCAAGTGAGGAAGCCAAGAGTCTATGGAAGTTTGTGTTTAATTCTCTTTTGTGAATATGCTAAGATTAGAGTACTATGGGACTCACATGTTCTTTGTGGACCTAAGTCCCTAAATTAAATAAAGATTTAAGAAACAACTCTGAAAAGAAAAAAGAAAAAAACCATCAGCTTTTAATTAGTTGTGGCATCTAGTAACAAGATAATTTAATATATCCTCTTAGGTAATAAAATAAATTAAAACCTTTATTCAATATACACCTATTCTTAAAAAAGTTGACTTCAAATATTTCAAAACATACGAAATAAGGGGTGTCAAATAACATCTAAGACTTGAGACACCCAAGCCAACCTCACCTGCACGTGGTGCACCCTGCTGAATAACGAACGAGGCAATGGCGAAAGCGGGGTGGTAGGGTTTTACAGCCTGACTGGGTCGCAACCACCATGTATATGGTCCAGGTAGCAGACATCAGCATAATCAATGATAGGCAAAAGTAATGACTCTGCAAGCATGACTTTAGTCGATGTAGGTAATAAATTGCGGATTCTTCTCAACGAACTCATTGAAGCAAATATTTTTCTACTGACTTCACTCACATGATTTTTCCAAGATAGATTGTTATCAAAGGTTACACCTAGATTTTTGGCTGTGGTGGAATAGGGAATTGTAACATTATTTAAGCAGATGGGTGCTAAAGAGTTCCAGTCTATCTTATGCAATTGCCTACTACTACCAATGAGTAAACATTTGCGCGTTTCAAATACATCATACCTTTGTGTGCGGAAACATAAGCACCACTAAAAACAGAAACAGAGACACATACTGTTGTATGTTCTCTAAACACATTAGTATCACTGTAAATATGTTCCCCTTGCCCCTGTGGCGCACTCGATGCGTGATCAAAAGTGTGGGTTCTCCACTTCCGAACGTCACTGTGTTACAAAACGCCGTGCTACATGGCAAAGGGTGATAGGCCCGCGATCCCATCGCTGCTGTCGGCGCGTGGCCAGAACACTCTCACTGCTAATTTAGCAATTAGAAATGGATCTATATGAAAACAAAGCTAATATGGGCGAAGTCCCATCACACTTGCTAGAAGTGGATTCATGTTAAAACAAGGCTAATATGGGCGAAGTACTATCCCACTTGCTAGAAGTGGATTCATATTAAATAAGGCTGATATGGGCGAAGTACTATCCCACTTCTGATGTTGGAGACCAAATAGGGTGTGTGTGGTGTGGCTGTGGCGCCATATAACTCTCTTGCGCCATGATCCATCACAAAAATGATATAAATGAGAACTAAACTACCCCATCATAATAATATCGTCAGAATGAACTCACTAAACCACCCATAATAATATCGTCATAAACCTCCCATCGATACCGCGCTATTGACTATACCGGGGGTGTTACTAATGACCTCAAACGCTATTGGTTGAAGCTATCAGCTTGTATGTATCTTGATGCCTTAAAAGGCGACTGGCGACTAGAGGCTGGATATACACGCTCAGACATTTGGGCTAATCTCACCTGAGGATAATTCGTCGTAACTATAGTCAATGTTGTGTTTCTATATCGTTTAACGTTTTATTCGAGTGTTCTTGGTGGATTGATCGATCATATCAGAACCATGACGTCACTATGGATGACGTCATACTTCTACGTGGACGCCATTTTATCGCTGCCCGACATCGCTGACTTAACAGCGGTCACTCCGCTCCTTTTATACCAAAACAAGTCGAGTAGTAGGGAGAGAGGCGTGACCGAATGACGCGAATAATGTGGGTAGGCGCGGATATGCACGTGTGTGAGAGGTGATATTATGAGTGAGTACAAGTGATGTAGGCGAGTCACTGTATCGCGATAGTAACTCTCGGGGGCTCCATCCGGGGACGACCTTGGCTCGAGATATTACTTAAGAGCCGCGATATGTGCAGGGACGAAAGAGGGGACCTTCCTTCGCGGCGGCACGAGGGAGGGTTACGCGTGCGTGGGCGCAAACACGCATATTAAAAGATCAATTGTACGGCGTCGGTGCCGGAAATCCAAAAATAGAAATAACAAAATTATTATTATTCGGTCATTTTAGGGGAAGATAGACGTAAATACACGTAAATTTACTCTATATTATATGAATTATTTATTTTTGAACGGCAGCGCGCGCGAGTCTTTATAGGGTAGCCGCGATGGCGGGAAACCCGGGAGAGCTGTAATGACACCTAATTCAGGATTTTTCGATGTTGCGTCGAACGCCGAGATCTCGGAATATTCATGGAAAATCAGTAATTGACCCATATGAAACCATATGAACCCATATGAAAGGACAGTGCGGGGTCAGCCTGTGAAGGCTTAGCTGCCTGGTGACTCGGACGGGGTCGGGACGCAGGCTTGGGAGCCTACGGAAACTGAGAGGCCCGTGTGGGGACGCGCTATTCACGGTGCACATGATGTGCTCGGCAGACTCGGGAAGGCCTCTCAGCACATGAGAGGCGGAGGTTGAGGGCGGCCAGAGGCGATGGCCGTCCTAGACGGCAAGACCGGTAGCGAGGCACTTTGTGCGTGGGGCGCTTTGAGTGTGGGGCGCTTTGTGTGCGGGGTGCTTTGTGCGCGGGGCGCTTTGAGTGCGGGGCGCTTTGTACGCGGGGCGCGGCTACACCCGCGATAGTTCGCAGTATGACCCACGCCGGGGCACAAAATGCAACTCGGAGGGCCGGAAGAGGTCGACGAGATACTTAACGCACCTTTCGATCGAGAATGAATAATACCATGTCGTATGGGGCCTGGGTGTGCGGAGAGCGCATGCGATGTACCTCGCGAACAGGGAGCTTCTGTTCTTTGAGGTCGTCGGAGATGTTGGTTACGGGAGAGGGGCGCGCACATCTATAGCGTAGGTAACCGCGCGGCTAATTCGCGCAATAGAATTTTAGCTCATAGTAATAGGTCGGCATTCAGTTACAATCCACAAATTGATTATGTTTACCATAACAAAATCCAAATTGGGAATCGATAAGATTTGTACCAAATGTTATGCTAAAAAATGAAGTGATGAAGCAAATGGTATAGAACTGCGCATCTGGAAAGAACCAATAAAAACCTTTTTGGCAAATAATAACAGACAAACCGCTCATTTTTTTTAAATAGCGTGGTTATTATGTTGTGTTTCACCAGTGTTTAGCTTAACTGTGAGTTAATTTGCCAGATACTGTAAAGAATAGTTCCCGCTAAGCTTTCATAAACCAAAACAGTTGAATTCACCGGGTAGTTTTTTTCATCTTATCATTTTGTTAGGTTAGCACAATCATCTACCCTCGAACAGAAGAAATTTCTTTCTGTAAGATTTTCGATTCTGGGTTCGATCGTGGGTACAAGATTTTCAAGACTATGATCAGTTTAAGCCAATCCACATATGTTTAACCCAAATGTTTAAAACAATTGTTCACCCGTGCGAAGCCGGGACGGGCCCCTAGTGTTACACTAAATTTACTGTAATCTATATTTTATTTGAAGTTATTGGAACATCTGTAACAACTCATTACAGTAACTTGAATACCTAATAAATACTATCTCACAATTAACAACTCATTGTATATAGGAACCGAGCATACACAATCTAACAAAACATATGCTACAATTAATTTGTGCAATTAATTAGTAACCAATTAAGAAATCAGAAAGTTCAAAAATAAATATAAAATAAAATTACATACTCTATCTGGTGAAGATTCTTCCAAAGCGAGAGAACCAATTTGATTCCTATTATCATCATTGATGACACCATCATACTCCGAGGGATTTGGAATAAATTGCAAGAAAAGATTTGAAAAATCCTGTAAAACATAATAAGTATTAGTTTTTCAATAACATGCTAAACTTTTGGTGTTGTGGAATATGTTGAACTAATCGATTACTCCCAATAGGTTCTTAGTCAGTTGCATGATTTTGTCCATGTTCTCGTTGCTTTCTTCAATTTCAATACTCGCGATTTAGTGACGTCAGTTATTACTTCGTGAGTGCTCGTTTCTATTGTTCCGATCTGTAGTCCGGTGAAGCTGTTAAGACCTTGCTTGGTCAATAGCGTAGTCAGTTCGGTAAAAAAAAAACTATTGTTCCGATTGGGCACATCTGCACCGCACACCTGTGCTACACAGGTGGCGTTCTGTTTCCTAGAACTGAGTGAGACCTTTCCATTCTATATATTTATTGCTTTATTTATTTCTTGGTATATTTATTTGTTTACTCACTTATTTATTAATCTATTTACTTCTCATTCATTCATGCTGAAACCAGTAATAGCTTCAGCGTGGCTCTATCGCCCAGCCGGATGCCGGTGATGTCTGCAAATTGAAAGAAAACACCGTGGTTTTCATATAACGGTATCGCCTCCGCCCGGTTTAAATCACAATATTAATTCAGTATTAACACCTTAAGCGCTCGCCTTTGCAGTCCGATGAAGCTGTTAAGACCTTGGTAAGTCAATAGCGTAGTCAATTCGAAAAAAAAATTTCAGTTATCTAATTGAAAGTTAAAAATAAGTTTTTGTAGCACAAATAATAAATTATGAAATAAAACATATCTATCTATGAATGTATTATTATTTCAATTTTTTTTTCCAAACATTTGTTACGTTAATCACGTATAGAGTCGATGCAGTCAGGAATGGCAATAAACACTTCGTAGATACTGTCACTATTTATTGGGCAGAGCTTCGCCTTACAATACTTGGTACATATTAAGAATGCCTAGATATCACTGACATCTTGCCTTTTAAAGGCCCATCTATATAATTACTATTACTATTTATACATAATTCCGCAAAATAATTTAATTAACACAAAAATAATAATGTATGGACAAATTAATGTTATTTAAGCTATACAACAATTTTATATAATTATCCTTATTTATGTATCTCTAATGTGTTTACTAATCTGTTTCGACATGTAGATCAGCGACATCTTGCCTTTCATGACTGAACTATGAAGTCAAAGAATATACTATTATTCATAATGATCAAACTAATGATTCAATTCTATATAATAAAATTCTTATTTAAGTCTTATTAAAATGTATATAATAATAGTAATTCTTATTTATGTATCTTTAATATGGTGGTGCTAGTGTCAATGTGTCTCTTAATATGGTAGCGCTAGTATCAATGTGTATCTCTAATATGTTGGCGCTAGTGTCAATGTATATTTATAATATGGTGGCGCTAATATCAATGTTCCGGTCGTGTTGTAGTCTCGTCTCTTGAATGTGATGCAGCCGCACCGGCTGTGGGTGATAAACCATTATTACTAAATAAGGCGTGTTATATAGGCCTCGTGGCACAACGGTAGCAAGCTTTGATATAGAGGTTTCGATTCCTACTTTGTTAGTTTTCTGTTTATGTGTCAGATACAATTATATATGTCTATACAAAGTTCTTTACTTATCATAATCCAAGCTGTCATTACTATAGGATGAAACGCAATCTTTTTAAAACGATCGAGATAGCAGTTCATGTTTAATGTACAGTTTGTTTATTTGGAATTCAGCTATTATACATATGTCCATATCTCTAAAGAAATTAGTAATTTCCAAAACCTTCATTACTTGATATTTTCTTCAATGTAAATTAATTCTAAATAGGTAAAAATGCTATATAACATATATATACTTTATGGAAAAAATTTGATCAACCAAAGTCATGTTCAAGGATTGTATATGTCATAGTGGGAGCATCCAGCAGTCGAAATTAACAGATAAATAGTAACGCATATTTTTATTACATAATCCTACAAAGATTCGAATTATCATAGGTGTTTGCTAACACCGCCATCTATTATTTTCCATGTTAATCAATATAGGCAATGTGTTGTTAATGCACTTCTATTTAATTATTGTTAATGTGGATTATTCTAAATGATTGAGTAATTTAGATTAGATTAAACTGTTCATAACTTCTAATCATTACACATGTTTCTTCATATAAGCACTGATAGAAGTAACTAAATAAACCGGTGTCACACCATACAACGCGAGACACCATCTTAAGAAATAGTGGCGTCGTGCAATAACATTTCTAACATGATTTGATTCATGATTTAAAGTAGACCTAAATTAGTGTCACGATAATTAAAATCGGACATGTGATTTGTAACAGAATTATTCTACATTTAAGTAACATTTGGAACCTTTTGTTATTTAATAAAACCGGAAATCCATTCTATGTGCACTCGAGATAGAATAGTAGAGTTGCTATTTAGAATGAATAACAATGTAATTAAAACATATTGGCATTGTACTATGTTATTAGTATTTGTAATTACTTTATAATTACTAGAATAATTGTCGATCTAAAATGAGTTTTATAGCAAATAAGGATTTGTAAAGTACTTCTGTTGTTACAACGGTGAATTACTTTGAGATAATTAATGACAACGTAATTATTCAATGTATGGTGTTAAAATAGTTATTTATTTATAATTAGAATTATTAGCGAACATAAAGTATAACTATGTACAACATCATAGATTAAGTACTTCGTTAAACTAAGACTTCCTTCACTTGGGTTGTCGGTAGGTGAAGGTAGGCGATTCCTTTA